>JASPKZ010005324.1:0-27500 GCA_030220185.1 Diploptera punctata
GATTTGAATGTTGCTCTAAATTAGACAGGAACAAAGACACTATTATCCGATAAAAAAATTAACTTTAACGAAACAATTTTGTGATATATTGGAAATGAATAATTACAATGGGTTGGACATAGAAGAGGATGAATGAAGACGTACTGTCAGTGCCAATTAGGAGGTTGTGTAGGTTCCAAATGGGGAAGAAATAAGAGGGAGCTAAGAAGACAAAAAAAAGGAAATTATGAACAATAAGGACAAAGGATGCAGGAGATACTGGAGGATAGAGATGAATGGAGGAAATATAAAAAACGTATATCGGGCACAGGAAGTGTGTTACATTTAGCCCGTTGATTAAAATATTACATATACAATCATAATAGCAGTATTGCTTTCACTATTTCCATGTTCGTTGTGGTTCCGATGTTCTGGACACGGGTTCGAATCTGGCTGGAGCCAAGGGTTTTTCTCTTCTTCCTATAGGCATAACTGTTTCTTTATACACGCCTATGTCAATGATGATTCAGCTCATTCATCTCTGAGGGGTCGCCCACTTCTTCCTCCACCAGACGTAGGTCTTCTGGGCTTTAAAAGCCTCGTATCGTCACTGTGTCCAGTGGACATTCAACTCCCTTTTACTATTTAACACTTTCCAATTGAAACACGTTCCGATAATGGTTCATTTATACATTATATATGATAAAATTACAATATTGGAAAGTTTTATACATAAATTGGTGATGTAAAATTTCCAAACATAGATACTTATAAAGAAGCTGGCCGTTGACGTTGGTAGGAATCTACCTGACGCGGACGAAGGAGAAATATAGATTGTATATGTAGAAACCAATCGCCCTGATATAGTCGCTTTACAGAAGTTAGGTGGCAGAGAGGTAGTCAGGAACCAGGAAGCTTTGCATTATACTACGGGGGTGCAGAAAGACCTGCATTTGGACGGGTTTTTAGTCAGAAGGAGGATCTATCGTTTGGTAGTGATAGGGTATCATACATATTCTAAGGCAAACAACATGATTGATAATTGTAAATTACATGCCCCCACAGAAGTAAAGATGACAAAACAAGGATGGTTCTATGAAGAATTAGAATGCATATTTGAGAGCCCCTCACGATATCATATGAAATGTCTTAGGAGATTTAATGAAAAGTGGGGCGAGAAGAATATTCAAACCAACAATAGGCAATTCAGTCTTCAGAAGATAGTAACGACAACGGGGTTAGATTGTCACATTTGCCACATCAAAGAAATCTTCTTGTAAGAGCCACAACATTTCAGCATAAGGATATTCATAAAACACCTGGACGTCCCAGATGGAGAAACTCGGAACCAATAGATCATGTATTAGGGATAACGCTGGCACAGTAGCATCACGATGTTAGAGCAGTTAGAGGGACAGACTGCAATCCGGATCATTATCTGGTCAGAGTGAAAATCAGACGGCTAACGCTTATGAGAGAACAAACCGATAAATGATCTGTAAAATTAATTAAAAAACTTGAAAATGATGAAAAGCGGCAAAATGCCAAACAATTACGAATAGATTTGAAGTACGGAATCTTCAGATGACAATGTGGCAAGGAAGAAGAAACTGAAATAAATAAGGATGGAGGCTATAAGAGATACTATTAAATTGTAAGCAACAGAAACACAGGTTTTTAAAAAAGAAGCAAACAAAAAGGTTGATGAGGAATGTGCCGACATGTAAAGAAATTGAAATGGTAAACGATCCAAAGAGGTAAATTAAGGCAATTGGGTAGTATTAGACGTCAAACCACCAAGTTACTAAAGAGTAAAAAGAGGGAATATTTGAGAGAGAAAGTAAGATCTGAAATTGAAGGCAAAAATAGGAACCTTGAGAATATATAGGGAATAGTATAGAGAAGAAAGGGTTTTCAGCTAGAACAAACCTAATGCGAAGAAAATGGGGATATATTCAGATCCAGGAGTAGATGAATAGATGGAAAAGGGACTTAATTGCTATTAAATGGTCATACAGAAACACACTGAGGGGATTTTAAGACGCAGAAATGACTAGTCGCAGCCAAAGGATTAAGGTTGAATGACATTGAATTTGAAGATGGATAACACATCAGGTTCAGATGAGATCCAGAGAACTGATAAAATCAGGGGAGAAAAATTGAGGACAAGATACGCTGGTTGCTTAGTATGATTTGGGAAAAAGAGCTCTCCAGATGAATGGAGGATCAATTATCGTACCAATTTATAATAGGAATAAAACTGATTGCAAAACAACAAGGGGCATATCATACTTTCAATTCCGTACAAAATTCTCACAAAATATTAGTAAGCAGACTTACTCCTATATTGATGACATCCTAGGGATCATCAGGTACATTTAGAAGACACAGGTCAAAACAGATCAGATTTAGTATAAGACAGATTTTAGAAAAGAAGTGGGAATATAATGGTATTGTACATCAATATATGTACTCAAAAAAGCATGGATAAATAAGAAGCGAAGTTAGATGTATCCTGCTGGAGTTCAGAATTCCTAAAAAGGTAGTTAACTTAACGAATGTGTCTAATGGCACAAAGAGTAGCGTGGCGGGGAGGCAAACAATTTTCGGACACTTTTGAAATCCAGATTGGTTGAAGCAGGAGCTGCACTATCTCCTCTACATTTAATTTTGTACTTAGAGCATGCCATTAAAATCTTTAGGAGAATGAGGAAGGCTTACAACTCAATGATATTAATAAGCTGTTTAGTTTATGCTGATGATGTAGTATTGTTTGGCGGTAGCGGGACAACAAGAACACGCACACACTATTGAGTAACACTAAGAATTTAGGACTGGAAGTAAATATCAATAAAACTAAATATATGGTCACACGTAGAAATTCATTAAATAATGGAAAATGGACAGCTAATGACAAATGAAGGAAATTTTGAGGAAGTGGCTGAAATTCAAATACCTAGGAACAATAATCACAAATAGGAATGAGATGCACAAAGAAATTAAACATAGGCTCAATTCTGGAATGTGTGGGATTATGCATTTCAGAGACTCTTGACTTCCCACACTCCTTTCAAAAAACGTTGAAGCTGAAAATATATAACACCATTATATTCTACCAGTTATAATATATGGGTGCGAAACATGGACTCTTACTTTAAGGGAGGAAAGGGGATTACAAATATTTGAGAATAAAGTACTTAGGAAAATTTTTGGACCAAAAGAGAGATGAACAGACAGGTTAATGGAGAAGGACCTTATAACAATGAACTGCATAGTCTTTATAGGAAGCCAGATATAATAAGAACAGTTTAAGTCTCGTAGACTGCGATGGGCAGGACATGTTGCACGTATGGGGAATGAAAGACTTGCATGGCAAGGTTCTTGGTAGGAAAGCCCAGAGGGAAAAACGCCCAGTTTTGGTAGACCAAGATTGAGGTGGGAGAATATACATTAATTATAATTTGAGGGAAGTATATTATACAGGGAATGATTGGAAAGCATTAGCTCAGGATAGGGATGTATGGAGAGCTTATGTTCCGCGCGGCCATGAACCTACGAGTTCGATAGTGCCAGTGAAGTAAGTAAGTAACAAAGAATTGTTAATGTTTCTATGATGTCTCGAATAGTGTAGTGGTCTTGCCACGCTAGTACGGAATAAGAGAGGTCCATGGTTCGATTCCTGGTTCAGACATTAATTTTTCTTTTTACATTATCATAAGTAATGCACGAGTGATTTCCAAATTATTGATAAATTCACGACTGACGAAGTGAGGAGTTAATTTATCTAGATAATTTGGAAATCAAGAGTGGCATTTGTTAGGACTATTTAACGAATAACATTAAGCTGTTTACTCACAAATTTTTTTTTATAACGTAAAGTGATCCCACAACAGGCCCGGAGGCCCTTGTGGTAGTAGGAGGTTAAGGCTCTCACTTTTTCTAGACAATCGGCACTTTATGTCAGCCGGGTTGTCAGCCCTGCGTGACGGCCGCCTTTACCCCAGAACAAGCGTCTGGTACTCATTTCCGTTAGAGGCTGAGTCGACCCCAGGGCCATAGTGCCGCCAGAGGGTTTGAGTCAGTTTAAAAATCCTGACCCCAACGGGACTTGAACCCTCTGACCCTCCGGCTTGTAGCTCAGTGCCTTAACCACTACGCTACGGCCGTGCCCCTAGTTATTTTTAAAATATTTAAATATTTAATGTAAACGGCGATGTTTGAAAACAAATGAGAAATGATAGGTACGCTCCTTTCCTTCTTTCGTTCATCACTGCAACCAAATCATATTATTTATTGCCAAAGGAACGCAATATTGTAAGAATGCTCTCTAGTGGAGAAAAAATGAAACACATCAAACTGCATATTAATTTATTTCTGATGTCGTATGATGTAAATATGACAATTATAATGTTATTACCTGCGAAAAAATACATTTAAGAAAGTGCAAACAGTGGTTTTTTTTTTTTTGGTATAATCAATTGCTACAAATGTTTTTATATTAACTCCCGTATGCTCTACGTGTTGACATTCATGCACTATATATAACAATCTGGTAGCCGTATTTCTTGGAGAGTCAGTCACTGCAAAACAATGCTGTGACCTATTCAGAATGTTAAAAAGGAGACGCTTTCTTTATTATGATAAACTTTAGTTGGTAAATTCTAGGCGAAACACGACTGTGATTGGTTTTAAATAAAAAAATCATTGAAATGTGATTGGTCATTAACTCCCATTTGGGGCATGAGTTAAATAGTCATTATATATATTTCCCCTTTACTAGTTGTAATAAATGTCTCAACATCTATGATATTATATTCTTCCCTTTCATTTCCCTTTCATCCTGGTTTTGAATTCTGTCAAATCTTGTTTTGTTAACTATGGCTCTTAAAATATTAATTTCTGCTGTTCCCATGAGTTTTTTCGTTTGGGCTAGTATAAATTAATTTACCACTAGTGATATTGGACATTCTGGTGTCCCTAAAGACTCTGAAAAACGGAAGAAATAAAATCCTTGTATCTAAGACTGAATTATTATGACTATTTAACTCATGCCCCAAATGGCAGTCAATGACCAATCACATATCAATGAATTTTGATTTACAACCAATCGCAGTCGTTTTTTCTTCTTCTTCTTCATCACGGTTTAGGCTTATTTACTAGACTGTTCCCGCTCCAAATTGCTGCTGTTTCCATCTTTTCCTTGGTCTTCCCAAACTTCTTCTTCCTTATGGTGAATAGCTGTATGCTGCTTTTGGTATTCTATTCTCAATCATCCTTGCCAAATGTTCTTTTCAGTTTGTTCTGTATTGCACTATTGTTGTGTTTAATTCCTCTACTTTTAGTTGTATTATTTCTGTGTTACGTTTTTTTTCTGTTCTATGATATCCTGCTATTGATCTGAGAAATTTCATTTCAGCAGCTTGTATTCTGGCAGATTGTTGTGTTGTCACTGTCCATGTTTCGGACAGTCCTTTTTCACATCTATTTTATCACTTTCATTGTATCGCTTTAATTTTATCAAGTGGCTCGCAGATTGTATATATAGGGCACGAATGTAACAGATTCTGCTTGCGAGATAGATAGAAAAGCATTCGTAGCAATTGATTATACCACAAAAAAAAAAAGCTGTTTGCACTTTCTTAAACGTATTATTTCCTACGAATTAACGTTGCAGAAAAAATGTAATTGACATATTTACATGATAGGACATCGGAAATTTTTTAATAACCTGTAATGATATGTTTCATTTTTTCTCCACTGGGATGCATTCTTACAATATTGCGATTCTATTTGGCAATAAATATGATCAGGTTGCAGGATGAACAAATGAAACACAATGTTTCTCATTTGTTTTAAAACATCGCCGTTTGCATTAAATATATAAATATTTTTAAAATAACTATATTTAAATATTGATTTCTGAGTAAGTAGTTTAATTTTGTTCGTTAAATAGCCCTAACAAATGCCTCTCTTGATTTCCAAATTCTCAATTTGGAAATCACTCAAGGCATTACTTATGATAAAAGGATATTAAAATCCACGTGTACATGTAGATAACTTACATATTTAAAAGAATCTTCATCCTTTATGAAGTATCGTGTTGCATCAATAAAATAAGACTATAAAGATTTAAATGGAAGTCAGCTGTGAGCTATGACCTTGAAATCCCCTCCTGCACAGCGTGTGGACAATACATCACCTGATCTGTAAACTCCAACACAGTGTGTGTGGTTGTTTTTCTTCAGAAACATGTCTCAACACGAGTGTCCTGCTGATATCACGTAGCAGGTGGCCTAATGCTTCTCTACCAAGATTTTTCAACTTTTCAAAGTTTTTTTTTTCTGAGTATAAGTTTATTCCTATTCATTAATTTTCGCCTACAAAAAAAACTACATTTTCTGCAGGTCCTTAAATGGCAATTTATTCAGTAATTAAATGGTGAATATCAAATTACTAATATAGTTTGATAATTATATTTTTCCCCGTAATTCGATCCGGGATCTTCAATCGCGACAGGCCTAGAAGGCCCTTGGCCTACCAGCAGGCTGCTGGTCTCACTTCCACATCTGTTAATCGCAAAGGTAGACGATCAATGAGCCAGTGTAGGGGCGACATGTGGTCAGCAGGTCAGCCGTTATAGCTCGTCTTCTCAACCTGGAATCTCTACTTATTGTAGCTACCCAAATGCATCATGATACTGGGTGGGCACCGGTCCCATACTGCCGAAATTCCATAAGAAAATTTCTTCCCCCATGGGGATTCGTACCAGCTCAATTCCCGTAGCTCTGCGCCAAGGCTTCTTGCCTTAACCGCTCGGCATCGGTTTAGGAGTACCCAGTTGAATTTAATTTCTACAAAAAATAATGTATCCTTCTTCTTCTTCGTCAGGCTCTACGACTTCCAGTGGAATGTCTTTGCCTTCTCAACTAGTTTACGCCATTTCTTCCTATCTTGTACAGTAGATTTCAAATAAAAAATCCCCATCTCTCTTAAATCTTCAATTAAATCTTCCCATCGATCTTCGGGTCTTCCTCGTGGTCTTGTTGCCAATTTATCGTTACTATAATTTATTTATTTCGCAAATTCATAAAAATCAGTTTTCTCGTTTCGTCTCAGTGGATTGTTAACAACATGTCACCCCTATCCTGGCTAGGTGATCACGACATTTTTATATATAAAAGCTAGTGTATGTTTGTCTGTCCTTTATGGACTAAAAAACTCCTTGACCGATTTCAATTTTTTTACTAGCAATTAGAAACTTGTTATGGAATGGATCCCAATGGAAAGGAGGAAGAGAGGAAGACCGAAGAAAACTTGGATAGAAGGGGTAGAAGCAGCTATGAATATCAGAGGAATGGAGGAAGATCAATGGATGGACAGAGAGGAATGGTGTTTGGTTTCCGGAAGACGGCGGCAGCTGCCATGATACCGGATGATGATGATGATGATGATTTAGAAACTTTTCTGGGACAATTAACGTATATAAAATATTACCGTACGTAGGGCCGGAGCTAAAAAACAGGGGGGGGGCATCAGTGCACTAAAGGACGCTTAAATGGCGTATGCTTTGTAAATAATAACAAATACACCAAATTAATGTACACAGAATTGAATATCAAAAAAAAAAGTACAAAAAAGTCCGCGACAGCATATGTCTTATCTTTTACGTATAACTCACAATAACCATTTTTGTCTTTCCATTCATTTATGCCAAGAAGATAGGAATAAATAGATTCCCGGGCAACACCAAGTAACCATCAAGGAGTATATAAAATAATTACGATATAAATGTAATTACTTTTATTTTTACTTATACAACTGAACATAAAAGCACGGTTCATTTATTTAGGTGTAGCAGCGCACTCCAGGTATTAGCTAGCTTTTTAACACAAGTGGATGTGAGGCAAGCAGTTGACTGATAGGCCAAGACCGTACCGCCATGTAGTAGTATCTTCTATAAATATTTCAGTTTTACATTAGTAGCTGTGAAATAAAAAAATAATATTCTATTGAAATTCTTACTTACTTACTTACTCACTGGCACTATCGAACCCGTAGGTTCATGGCCGCGCGGACATAAGCTCTCCATACATCCATATCCCGAGCTAATGCTTTCCAATCATTCCCTGTATAATCTACTTCCCTCAAATCATAGTTAATGTTATTCTCCCACCTCATTTTTGGTCTACCAACTGGACGTTTTTCCCTCTGGCTTTCCTACAAGAAGCTTCCATGCAAGTCTTTCATTCCCCATACGTGCAACATGTCCTGCCCATCGCAGTCTACGAGACTTAACTGTTCTTATTATATCTGGCTTCCTATAAAGACCATGTAGCTCATTGTTATGAAGTCTCCTCCATTCACCTGTCCATCTCTCTTTGGTCCAAAAAATGTTCCTAAGTACAGTACTTTATTCTCAAATACTTGTAATCTCATTTCCTCCCTTACAGTAAGAGTCCATGTTTCGCACCCATATAATATAACTGGTTAAATAATAGTTTTATATATATATTCAGTTTAAACGTTTTTTGAAAGGAGTTGGGACATCAAAAGTCTCTGCAATGCATAATAGCACGCATTTCCAGAATTGAGCCTATGTTTAATTTTTTTGTGCATCTCATTCCTATTTGTGATCATTGTTCCTAGGTATTTGAATTCAGCCACTTCCCTCAAAATTTCCCTCATTTGTCATTAGCTGTCCATTTCCATATATAATGTATTTCTACGTGTGACCATATATTTAGTTTTATTGATATTTACTATGCAAAATAATAAATCTTTGATATTTTTCCGTAACTGCAAATCAAAACCCAACTGGATTAAAGAAATTGAAAAAGACTTAGTAGAATTAATAATTACAGAAAATACACTAATCGATCGAAAGCGAAAATAATTATTCCAGATGAAAACATGAGGTTTCCAAGATAAATTGTTCACAAAAATGAAAACATATTATTTCGAAAGAAGAGAGGAAAAGATCAGAAAGAATGAAGAATTACTGGTCACTAACAAAGGAACAACACACAGAGATATGATTGATCCAACGTAACCTAATGAGGGTGAAACGAATAAAAAAACACAATATAATACATGTAACAACTTTTGTCCATGTTAAGATGTAAGTAACTAAACAGAAGATTTTGAGTCTTGATTTCCAGAGTTCATTACTCTCGTGAGTTGTGAAATGAAAACAGAATGTCATTAGGTGTAGTCATTGCTCATTACAGATCATTCAGGCCGTAACTTTTGTGTCAATCGTTAGACCTTCAAAGGATGTGACGTTGGTGATCAGCTGTTAGCAGTTTTAATTTACATTATTTTTGTATCAGCACGACCTGGTAAATATCAGTTTGCTTCTAAGAGTTGTTTTTATCATCTCCTTTCAGAAATTATCAATTATTCCCAAGCCTAAACGTTCCCCTAACATCATCTGCCCATCATAATTTTTATGCTACGTTTTTAAGACATTTCTAGTTTTTCCTCTGGCGTTGGCGGGAATTGTAATCCATTTCTTAGGTTAGGGCACCTGGAAGGTGGAGTTACGTTACCCCGATGATATGATGGGTGATAAATGATAGTGTAGCGACAGGAGAGTCCTTAAACTAAACTTAACCTAAATTTCAGACCATGGGCAAACACAGGAATAACTCCCTTTAATGAAAAATTTCTATGGTCTGACCGGGAATCGAACTCGGGATCTCATGGACTGGAGTCAGGAACGCTGACCACTAGTCCATGATATTCTCCATTTTTAATACGGATGTGTGAATAACCTGTTTCGTCTTCATATTGTGATATCTCGGAGCAGGCCCTAACATTGTGAGCTGATCACTCATTCGGGGAGGCCTCCATGTCCTTGTATGTTCAAAAAAGTATGTGTGTGATCCACAATTTAAAATCTTTCTCCCGACAGGTCGTGCCATTGCAAGACCCAGGTGGCATATGATATATAAAAAGTACCAATAACTGAGAGGTAAACTGATATAAAGAAGAAAATACTAAAACGAAACCCATCGCTGTAGCCACGGGATAATAATATTGTCGCAGATGCAGCGGACCCCGAGTTTGATCCCCGCCAGGAATAATGAATAGAATAATTCCTTAAGAATTCACCAAAAAGTACCAGATCCCAAATTCGAGGGCAAATGGTGAATGGTGGTCCCTGAACCCAGAAGAGTCCCGTTACCATATTTGGGATCTTCGCTGGCCTAGAGAGAGTCTGCTAATATAGTTAGCTATCCTAATTGTAGAGTCCAGTTCATAAATGTAAGTGCTATCTATTTTCCTTTGCCCGGGCCCATAAGAGGCAAAGATTGATTCATCTTTCCTGTGTAAATTTAACAACATACATTAATTATTAACAAGAATTCTTAAACACACTGTAGTAATTTATATGACTCGTATTTAACTCAGTATAATATTCACAATCATGAAAGCTAGAAGGAAAAGGGGAGCTAATATAACCTCGAGAAGCTTGTATATAGGAAAAATATAAGGCAGCAATAGCATAGCTAACAAGCACAGTAATTAAACATTCTTGTTTTCTAAAATAGAATTTAATATTCCAATTATTAGTCTGATATTGAAATATGAAAAAATGCTTAAACAGAAATAAGTCTTGACCATTACAAAACTTTAAAGAAACCATAAATACATAAATAATATAAATATAAATCAATTAACCTGGTCATTACTTGATTCCAGTTTTGTGGACAATACAGAAATAATAAGAAAAATGACAATATTTACTCACACAAGCACTCATTCAAACCTTTTAGTCCAGTCGAGGGTTAGGGTCCATACCCCGGATATCCTACCCTGACTTACCGGACCAAACACGAAACAACACAGCTCTCCTCGAGCTGACTGATTTCAACCAGACGATGACAAAATAACTAAATGATGAATGATCCTGTTTACAACTTGCTTCACCTATTTGAGTGTTCCGAGGAAGAGGGGAAGTTGCGCACTTACAGACAGCGCACTTAGGTGACAGCGCAGTAAGGGAAGAAGGAAATTGGCACAGTTTCATAAATCTCACTGAAGAGGGAGTCAATGCTAATAAAATTCATTGTTAAAACCGCTGAGGTGGAGAGTCATAAAATAAAGCAAGTTAAGATATATCTTCTTAGGTAAAATCCGTCGTCCTCAACTTATAAAATATTGTAATATTTATGTATGTAAGCCTTTCAGAGCATCCGTTCCATCTTCACATCGGGCCCCTCTTCACTACAACATTCAGTATGATGGTTGATGCTGCTGGTCCTGATGTGGTGTTGTCGTGACTAAATTAAAAGTTACATGTTTCCCTCCATAAGTATTTTTTCAGCTTTATGACTGGGCTAAAAGAAAATTTTCAGATCAGTATCCTTTAAAATTTCCATTCGAGTGAACTTCAAACTGTATCAATATATGCATACTCTATTTAAATATTTTCAGCTATCAAGAAGAAATATGTCATAATGTGCCTTGAGTTTAAAATACTTGGCATTACATATTCAAAAATGAAATAATTGCAAAACTAGGTATTATACATTGCTTTTGGAATAAGCATTGGTTTGTATCAGAAATAAATATTTTATTTTTTATTGAATAGCAATTGTTCTCCTATGTAATAGTTTCAGTAGGAATTCACATGTTTGTTATATTGATTTATGCACTTTTCACCTTTAATTTTTACACATTTTAATAATTTGTCAGCATTAACCTGTTTGAGAAGCTTTAGTCACAACAACACCACATTAGGACCAGCAGCATCAAACATCATACTGAATGTTGTAGCGAAGAGGGACCTGCTGAAAGGCTTACAGGCATAAAGATTACATATTTTATAAGTTGAGGACGACGGATTTTACCTAAACAGGTATATTTTAACTTATTTCATTTTATGAAGAGGGAGGATAATAGTACGTAGATGTCACGTACCCAAATAGTACTTTCGGTACAATGGGACGTCTCGTAAGACTGATGACTTGACTGAAATCTCGTACCGATTGTCTGCAAAGATGGAATAATTAACTTTCTTTCACCCCATGGGTCTCCTGAGGTCGCTCTGTGGTATCATTTTATCTATACCTTACTTCACAACATGAGTAAGCAATGGAATATAGAGTAAATGTGTCTATTAGGGATATAACTTTTTGGACTTTTATGAAATCAAATATTTCCTGTGCAATAGATGGATGAACTTTTACTTAAAACCATTGAAAAAGGCCTTCATTTCACTGAGCTTCAAGAAAAGGTCACCCCAAAATAAATTTTATATCAATATTTAATGTTAATTTGGAGGTGACCTTTTCTTGATTCTCAGTTAAATGAAGGCCTTTTTCAATGGTTTTAAGCAAAAGTTCACCCATTCATTGCACAGGAAATATTTTATTTCACAAAAGTCCAAAAAGTTATACCCTAGTGTCTATCAACACCGAAATATTGGAGACACGATATGATTTTAAATGTCAAAGAGTTCGTAAATGGAAATAGCAATTTAAAAAAAAACTAGATAAACAACACATTGGCATCGATGGCCTGGGGCTAAGTTTCCTTGCCTCTGGTCCTAAGGATCATGGGCATCGATATATTTTTTAGGATGGAAAATTCCAAAGGACAAGTTCTCAGGGAGAGACTTTTAACCTGTGTCCCGAGTCTGGAGATTTTCAGGCTCGTAAAAGAAGCTCAAGCTTTAAATTAGAGCTTCTGACGAGAAAAATATAATTGGCTTTTCCTATCGAAGTACTGACAGTTGCCTACGAGGCCTCTCTTTGAGGCGATATCTAACTACTTGTCACACACTGACATCTTTAGGGGAATCTACAGGCCTATATGAATAAGTAAAGACAAAACAGTTGAGTACCTTTTTCTCCTCTGGTTTTTTGTAGCTATTGAGCTTTAGTGTTATCAATAAAAAGAATTGGACACAGTTTTTTTCTATTTTCCCTATCTTTGACGTAGGTAAAGAAAAAACATGTTGAACTTTTATAAGAAAAAATCACTGTGAGGTTTAATTTAATTTCAATCTTAAAAACAAAACAGTCCAAACAATTTTGGAAACAGTTTTTTTTTTTTCCTACTTTCGACGGAGAGTCCAGATTTTTATTTAGAAGTCTCTATTCTTCGTACTTCACGCTCCTTACATACACAGTCTCAATATTTCTACAATACTCAGTACAGATTTTACCATTTTGAATTCGTGAAATTAAAATTGTAATTAATTATTTTTAATGGGTCCATTTTGATATTATTAATAACTAATTTTAAGTAGTTTAAGCTTGATTTTTAATTTAAATTTAAATTTTGTTTCATATCAACAAATGAGGCTTCCTGAATTGCGATTTACTATTTCTTTCATTTAATTATAATGTAAGAAATATGTTATATTGTAAGTATGTATAAAAGTGTATGGTCTCAGGTATACAATGAACGAGTAGAAAAAATGTTGGAAACATGGAAATTCATATATATTTTCCTCAAATTTTTAATAATGATTATGGTCAAATTTCGTCCACTGGGCGAACATTATTAATAAGTTAATAATTTAATTAACTTATTAATAATGTTTGGCTAGGTAACTCTCATCTTTTTTTTTCTCATGGGGATATAGTTTAAGGGAAAATACAGATAAAACCACATCAAGAATGGCATAACGCATTGGCGCTTCTTATAAAATATCACTAAATCTTTAATGAGAGGAAGATATGAGGGGTTCAGATGAAAAATGGACGAAGTCCAAAAATTGAAAATCCTAGTTTTGTGTGAATTTGGGTTCAAGATCAATAATTATTTAGAGCAATAGTGAACCAAGTATTAGTTTTTTTTTCTATTGTGATATAAAATTGTTTAATTCTTCATACGCAATTAAATGTAGGTATTATTTTTTTATATCAAATCTTCTCAAAAGATTAAAATATGGACTTGGTTCCTTTTTCGCTCAGAACCCTTCATATGAAGGGTACCGTACAGGGAAAGAACTGAATGTCACTTTTTTGTCGAAATTGAGTTCGAGGTGTCATTAGATTGTCTTGGAAAACACTGTTGTTAATAAGTGTGAAACAGTAAAAGAGTAAGCTTTCAAGAAAAAGTAACCTTTTTTTCTCCTATACACTTCATATAGTAAACAATACTATTAATTCTACTACAACGACGTAACAGCACAATGTTGGGCAATTGCCTCTCCTTTGTTAGGGGTTAATAAAACAAGTTAATTTAGTTATGGTTATTTCCCAAAATATGTCATGAATGGTATGCGGTCAACATACCTAACCACTAAGACATCTAATAGGCACTGAGGTATTAATGGGTGAAGGAAGTCGATAAATTTTGCTTAGAGGCGACTTTGTTCAGACTTAAGGATCTTTTATGAGGCAGAAAATCATTAGACTCGGGACCCACGGCCTAAAAAATACATCGACCCCGACCGGATTTTCGAACAGCGACCCTCGGAACCAGAGGCAAGGAACATAACCACTAGTCCACCGCGCTCTACAATAAAACTTTTTTTTATCATTTCTTCGTTTACATTGCTTTTCCGTCTTGTTTTAAATTTGTTTACCTTTGGCTTTTCCAACGTACAAACGGAAGAACAGGACACCAAGGCGAACATATAAAATCCTCTATCCTGCCGGGAATCGAACCCAAATCTCCGAGGTTTATTGTATTTTTAATAGGAATTCACCCAATTCGCTACTGCTACGGACATATGTTTGTTGTTAAATTATTATTGAGTTGTTTTGTCTCCCGTAACAACCCTTCCTCACATTTCAAGGTTATATAACGCAGATTGTCATTTGACAAAAACAAAAAGAAATGTTGGTGATAGTACGTTCTTTATCGAGGGTAAACAGGTTTTTCAGTGAGTTTGTATTACTTGATATCCGGTGAGGTGATATCATACCCATATACAGTGTTATCCTGGAAGTATGGAGAGAGTTAATGATAAATTTAGCGTTTGCATAGCCTGTGTTGGCACGGTTTTATTGTTGAAAGTTGTTACTTAGCCTTGGTGATGGGCGAGTCCGATCTCATTGGTTTCCGCCCTATAACCCAATATAACAAAAAGTTCTACAGTGTGTTGGAAATTCGGAGGCATGTACATTTACAATTATAAAATCATGTCGTTTACCCTTTTGAATTATGTATGATATACTTTCACTAACAAACTTAATATCTCGGATAGCGAATAGGATCCTCCTTCTGACTAAAAAACCCGTTCCAAATGCAGGTCTTTCTGCACCCCCGTAGTAAAATGCAAAACTCCCTGATTCCTGACTACCTTCTCCTGGCCACCTAACTTCCTGTAAAGCGACTATATCCAAGGGCGATTTACCTAATTCCAGCGTTAATGTCTCTAGTTCCCCGCTATTGTCTAAAGTCCTAACATTCCATGTTCCTAGGAACATGTCCCTGTGTTTGAGCCTTTGGCATGGGTTCCCTGAAGTAGGCCCCACCCGGAGAACCGAATGGGGCACTATTTGACCTCCGGAAAATTTTACCCCAGTTGAACCCATGTCCGCATTTCTTGACGGTTGTATTTTTACGGTGAAAGATCGTCACTCTTTCGACCAAGGTACTTTTTCGTCTGGCTTATCACCTTCGGCCATTCCGGCATGGGTAACCCTATCGGCAGTAATGCTACCGCATGCATAGCTCTCAGGATCATTTAAGCACGCAAGCCACTCCACCACGACAAGGCAAAGATACCATGGAGGGCTGGAAATTCGTACAAAAGTACAAATTCTGTTTCTGTATTTATTGCACACATTCATTCTAAACACGGCGAATATGATAATGATAATGATGGTTAGTTTAAGTTCGAGGGACCTATCAAGGTCTCCATACCAAATTTGTTAGAAAGGGCTTACGATGAGGAATAATCCTATTTATTATTTAGAGAAGTATTTTTCTTTTTCTCATTTTTTGAGCATTTTTCCACAGCAAATTATCCCCCACTATTGACGTCGGGTCCCTCTGACCTCCAGCAGGAATTTTACCTTTTAATCCCCTTAAAATTCCACTACTAAACACAGCTATTCCTTTATCTTCGGGAGTAACCGTTACTTGAGCTTACAGGTGAGGAAACCCCCCCCCGAAAAACCCTCATCCAGGAAACTGTCCCGACAATTGAGTTCACGGAGAGCACGCAGAATCTCTTCAGGATGTCTACTGCGTTAGTAGACGAAACGTCGAGTTTCAGCAAAACTGGACCACGGCCATTTAGCCCGGAAGATCAATATAATGTTAAAATATTAGAATAGGTACCTGATATAGCAGCCGTCCTCAACTAAATCAACTTCTGTTTAAAAAACTTCAAGTGGTTAAAACAATGAAGACCTTTCTAAATCAAATTTCATCTTCTGCATTATATTTGGTCCCAAGTGATTAAAATAATGAAGGCCTTTAAAATTGTTTTATATTCTGCATTCTGTTTGCAAAATTAAGTTTCATGTTCTGCGTTCTATTTCGTATCAAATAGAATGCAGAAGATGATACTTGATTTTGAAAGGCCTTCATTGTTTTACCCACGTGATGAAGTTTTCAAGTTTTTTTTTCTATTTGGTACCAAATATAATGAAGAAGATGGAACTTGATTTTGAAAGGCCATCATTTTTTAACCACTTGACGAAGTTTTTTTAAACAGAAGTTGATTTAGTTGAGGACGACTGCTATATCAGGTACCTATTGTAATATTTTAACATTATATTGTATAACCTCAACGGTGATTTACAATTGATTTTAGAAGTATTGACAGGAATATTCAACTAAACAAGAATTGAAATATATTAGTTCAACAATTCTCGTGACGTCAAGTTAATTATAGGCCGAACGCAGCATTCAATATTCTTCCACAGAATAGAATATTGCCAATATGAGGTATATATAGCTTTTGTACTGTACGTTGAAAGTTTTCTATTTATAGTAAACATGTCGTGGACGGTTTTTAGGATAAGCAATACACCTATTTGACAGGTGTGAAATTACTTACTAACAAATTAACTCACTGGCATTATCGAACCCGTAGGTTAATGGTCATGCGGACATAAGCTTTCCTCTCTTCCTATCCTAAGCTAATGTTTTCCGACCATCCCCTGTATAATCTACTTCTCTCAAATCAGGTTAATTATTCTCCCACTTTATTCTGGTGTACCAGCGAAACATGAACTCTTACTTTAAGGAAAAGGTAAAGATAAAGTGATCCCACTGCAGACCATAGGAGACCCTTGGGGTAGTAGGAGGTTAAGGCTCCCACTTTTCCTAGACAATCGGCACTTGACATCAGCCGGGTAGTTAGCGCTGCATGACGACTACCTTTACCCCAGAACAAGCGTCCGGTACTGATTTCCGTAAGAAGCTGAGTCGACCCGGGTAATGATGCCCCAAGAACTCACACTTGAAGGGAGGAGAACATATTTCCCGCAGAGTTCGAGGCGGGGGTGGACTATAAAATATTTTACACTTGGATAATAAAGTGGTATATTTTAGAATTTAATATATATATATATATATATATATATATATATATATATATATATATATGCCGCGGTGGACTAGTGGTTATGCTCCTTGCCTCTGGTCCCGAGGGTCGCAGATTCAAACCCGGCCGGAGTCGATGGATCTTTTTACGATGGAAAAATCCAAAGAACAAGTCCTCCGGGAGAGACTTTAAGCCGTCTGAAGATTAATCAGGCTCATAAAAGATGCCTGAATAAAAAAGGCCTCTAATCAAAATTTACGGAATTTTCCCGTCCTACTACTACCTTGGTTTCCTACATGCCACTATGCGGTGAAACGCTGAACACGGATCACTCCAATGACATATGTACGAAAACAAGTGTAACTAAATTAGTATGGTTCAATTTCTTCCCTGTAAGGGGAGAGGGCCTAAATCTCGTTGAAGGAAACAAGGGCTTACAAGAAGATATATATACAGACTATATTTAATGAATTTATGTTCTGTCTTTACAATATTTCTTCATGGACACACACAGTAGTTATATCGGTGGTTTAAATTATAAACCAATCTCCATAGCCCGATAGGCTTATAAGGATCTTGGCCTACCAGCCGATTAATCACTTATATATTTTTTTAAATCAATACCACCAGGTTGCCATTACGATATTTCTGGTATACCCTCCTGGTATGGCGTACTTGTAACCCACTTCCGAGGTGGGGGCGCTTGGAAGGAGGGGCTACGCAACCCTGATGATATGAAAGGTAATTTTAAACATTTTAAAAAATCTGTGTTGTTTTACAATGAACATTTCGAGGTCATCAAAAGTATAGTAAACGATTTGGATAGTGCAGAGGCTTTGGCAGTTTGTTAGTGCAAGGAAGGATTTAACGATTCCAGTATTTAAAAAAAGAAACATAGCTGTGATTAGCACTCATTCTTCCCATACACCTGCAACTATTAAAAAGCTTCAAACTCAAGATTTGGCGTTGATTGATTCTATTCATGTAATGGATAAAGTCCCTCAACTGAACTCATTGCCGGAGGTATTCCCAAGCAAACTTAAGGAAAAGTTTGAAAAACATTTTGATCGATAACCCAGACTTTGAACCTTTGTGTGAAATGAATAGTTTTATAAATGGGACGGGCGAGCTTTTGCCAAAAATAATAAGTGCCGAAATAGCTCCCAAATTCAAACACTGCCCAGTTACTTCAGTTGATGTGTAGAACGACCCTTTTCTGTTTATAAACATATTTTAAGCGATCAAAGATACAACCTTACAACCGAACATTTGGAACAGTACCTGATCGTTTCTGTTTATAATAGTAGCAATATTTTAATTTGTGATCCTTATTTTTTGCCTGATACTGACTGATAATTTATCATAAGTAATGCCACGAGTGATTTCCAAATTATCGATAAATTCAAGACTCACGAAGTGAGGAGTGAATTTATCTAGAGAATTTGGAAATCAAGAGTGGCATTTGTTAGGACTATTTAACGAATAAAATTAAGCTGTTTACTCACAAATCGTTATTTAAATATAGTTATTTGAAATCAAAAATATCTAAATTTTTAAGAATTTTAGGGTTAATAAATTCTATCTTCAAGCCACAGTTAGTCCAAAAGCATTCAAGATTAAAAGTGTATAAAACACTGGCTCTTCCAACTCTTTTGTATGGTAGCAAAGTATGAACGTTGAAACAGAAGGATATACAGAGACTTAGATCTGCTGAAATGAGATATCTTCGGAGGACTGTAGGATACACACTACTAGATCACAAAAAAAATGAAGACATCTTAGAAGAATTACACATGGAATCTTTAGAAAACAAAATTTCTGATTATAAGTCAAGATGGATACAACATGTTCATCGAATGGAAGATCACAGAATACCCAAACAAATGTTAAGATATCAACCTGCAGGAAGAAGAAAAGACCAGGACGTCCACTCAAAAGACTTTTGGATGGTGTTTCTCTTGAGGCCGAAACAGGTCAACAAATGGCCTAAATTCGTGAATGTACTATGATGATGATGAGTTATTTGAAATATTTATATATTTAATGTAAACGGCGATGTTTGAAAACAAATGAGAAACGTTATGTTTCACTTGTTTATCACTGCATCCAGATCATGTTATTTATTGCCAAAGGATCGCAATATTGTAAGAATGCACCCTTGTGGAGAAAAAAGAATGAATCACGTCATTACAGGTTATTAATTAATTTCTGATGGTCCTATGATGTAAATATGTCAATTATATTTTCTGAAACGTTAATTCCTGGGAAAGAATACGTTTAAGAAAGTGCAAACAGTGGTTTATTTTTTTTATGGTATAATCAATTGCTACGAATGTTTTTCTATTATATCTAGCAAGCAGAATTTGGTTACATTCGTGCACTAGTTATACAATCTGGGGGCCACTTGATAAACTAAAAATGATAAAGTCAAGGTGATTGGTTGTAAATAAAAATTGATTGAAGTGTGTTTGGCCATTGACTTCCATTTGAGGCATGAGTTAAATAGTCAGTGATAAATGATAATATTAATAAATAGATAATAAAAATTCTAATTATTATGTTAATTTAGAAACAAAATATCTAATAAGGTAATAATTGGTATGTTTTTTTATTTTTGGTACTGCATATATTGACATTTTTCATGCTTATTTCGATCTTGTTATGTTGCATATAATCCGGTCTCTAGTGATGATAGTAATGGCCTTAAACTAAACTTGATATAATGAGGCGAATGATATTGATGATAATGATGTTCAGATGGTGTTCGGGAACATTTGACTTACAGGTGAGGAAAAACCCTGAAAAAAAATACTTACCCAAGAAACTTGTCCCGACCGGGGGTCGAACCCGGGCTTTGTTTAAAAATGTACCGAGCACGAAATTTGTAGAAAATATCTTAAATCATCTATGAACTTTTGTAATCGGCCTTTAAAGTTTATATTTTTCCTTCTTCCGATGTGAAAAGTTGAATATCGTATAAGGGTAAAACACAACTTTCAAAAGTCAATGTTATCATCATCATTTAGATTGCAAGGACTTAAGGTTATTATTGAGATGTTTCCGGTTTGATACTAAATGTCGACAACTCCTCTCAATAGGGCTTTCTTTATCCTACTGAGTGTACGGCGTATTTTTAAGTAATCTGATATTCTACTCACCGTGATTAAAATTTAGATTTTTTTTCACAATCTGGATTTATTTATATTTTGTAATTATCCGAATTATATTTTTTTTGTATTTTCTTAAATACAGTTGAACATGTCTGCATTATTATTATTATTATTATTATTATTATTATTATTATTATTATTAGTATTATTATTATTATATAATAATTATTATTATTATTAGTATTATTATTAGCATAATTATTATTAGTATTAGTATTATTATTATTATTATTATTATTATTATTATTATTATTATTATTATTATTATTATTTTATTATTATTATTGTTAGTATTATTATATTTCTGTCCGGTTTTAATTATCTAGTCCTTTTATAACATTGTTGTTTTTTGTGATGAACATAGAGCTGGCCTGATGCATCAACCCAACTTGGAGGACCAGGTGATTTTTGGTCAAGTAAAACAAGTTACAAATACTGGAAGTTACACAATTCAGTAGTGAAAAGTACTGTCACCTATGGAGACGAAGCATTAAAATTGAACAAAAAAGATAAAACAACAACTTACATAGATGGAAATGGATTTCTTGTGCAGTGCAAGATGTTCAAAATTGGAAAAAAATAAGAAAGTCATACGAAAAAAAATCAGTAGTAGTTATATAAGATATAAGCAATTAAATTTGAATGGACATGTACGACAAATGCAAGAAGAAAGGTTATCTGGAACATTTTCCACCTGGAAGAAGAAAGAAAGAAAGAAAGGAAGGCAGACCTCGAAACTCATGGATGTAAGAAATAAGAACTGGAATGAGAACAATAGGACTGGAGGGTATGGAGTGGATGAGTAGGGAGAGTAGGAGAAAGAAAAATAAAAATTTAGACATAGAGATATGTGTAAGCATTGAAAAAAATGTATATATATATATATATATATATATATATATATATATATATATGTATATTAATATTTTTTTATTATTCTATTATACATTACAGGGACTCTTGTCGTCCCACCTTCTCTGAAAAACGTTAAAGTGAAAATATATAAAAACTGTTATTCTCCCAATTATATTATATGGATGCAACACATGGACTCTTACTTTAAGCGAGTAGAAAATTTTATGAGTATTTGAGAATAAAGTTGTCAGGAAACATTTTGGAAAAAAAGAGAGATGAACATACATACGAATGAAGAAGACAGCTTATCAGTGAGCTACATGATCTTTATAGGAAACCAGATATAATAAGAACTTTTAAGTCTCGTAGACTGCGATGGGCAGGACATGTGGCACCAATAGGAATGAAAGAATGGCATTGAAGCTTCTTGTAGGAAAGCCAGTGGGAAAACGCCGAGTTGATAGAGCAAGAATGACGTTGGAAAATAACATTAACCGGGATCTGAGGGAAATAGATCATACAAGGTTGATCGGAAAACATTAGCTCAGAATAGGGATGTATGGAGACCTTACGTCCGTACGACCATGAACCTACGGGTTCGATAGTTTCAGCGTTCTAGTTAGTTAGAATCTTCTTACCCCTGAGTGATAAGAAATAAGTTGTTTGTGATAGCTATGTCAGCCAATAAAGTGTTTTTGAGTATATCGTGATGTGCTAGTATGTCGGTGATTATACTGGTCAACATGATTTTTGTCTCATGAGTACCAATAGGGTTTTCAAATATGTATTCGGAATTTCTCCATCACCAACAGTTTTTTTATTTCAATTTCAATTAATGGATTTAAATAATTATTTTTTAATAATAGTTTTTTTTCGTCCATTTGTCCATTGTAAAATGAAACCAAATTACCTAACTCAAATGGTTTTCAGCAATGGAAAAGAAATATCAAGTCAAATGGAATCCTAATGTGGTGACCGATTATTGTTGGACCATCAAGAGGGATGCTCCACAGCCGAAATATAGCAGAAAATCGTCATTTCTTACTTTCTAGGTGAGTCCGAATGTTCGAATATTGTGTAGTTAGGAATGTAGAAAATATTAAAGTGTTTGAAATTATAAATTCCTGTCTCTCGGAAACCTTGCGTGATGGAGAAAAACCGATATCATATTTGAATTCAACAAAAAAAATACTATCAGAATCACATTTTTCTTTCTGAGACAAAAAAAAGTTTATTTTTTTTTGTTGCTCAGAAAAGATTGCAGTGGTATGGTCATGTCATACGAATGCCAGAGCAAAGATTGCCAAAAATTGTTATGGAATGGATCCCAATGGAAAGGAGGAATAGAGGAAGACCGAAGAAAACTTGGATAGAAGGGGTACAAGCAGCTATGAATATCAGAGGAATGGAGGAAGATCAATGGATGGGTAGAGAGGAATGGCGTTTGGTTTCCGGAAGACGGCGGCAGCTGCCATGATACCGGATGATGATGATTATTATTATTATTATTATTATTATTATTATTATTATTATTATTAATGTCTTCTCATAGCATTAAACATTATTTATGGGAATTAAATTGTATATAGTATGGCTGGACAGCATCTCAGGATAGGGTTGTATGGAAAGTTTATTCCACGCGACCATGAACCTACGGTTTCGATAGTGCCAGTGAGTTAGTAGATTAGTTAGAATATTCATAACCCTACATGATAAGAATTACGGTTTTTATCGCTATGTCAATTATGCTATGTATTACGACAAATATGCCAATCAAGAATTTTTTGATCTTCGTTAATTTAGGCATCGTGATGTGCTATTATTTATTATTTATTTATTTATTTAATCAGGATTGTTTCTGTTATTTACTCAGGTGTCCTCAAACAAAATGTACAATTTTATTCTTCCACACTTCCCAATCTTGTGTGTCTGCTTGTGTCATATTTCTCTTCTTCGTGTTGTCTTGAATTCCCTTTTCCACGTTGGCTTTGGTCTACCACGTTTCCCTTTTCCAGGAGGTATCCATTTTAATAATAACGGCGGATGTTGCAGAGTAGGAGACCTACGGTATGGTGCAGACGGCAGCTGAGCCAATAATGGGTGGATCAGACTCTTAGCTATAGTGAAAGCAACTGAGCTACGATGGACTCCAGAAAAAGTTTCTAGTCCTACAGGTTGGGAGTTGATGCTGTGGGCCAGCTCCTCATATATTGTAAAAAACTTAATGCTAAAAAAACCAAAATAGGCCTATAGTAGCCTCGGATAGGAAAACACAGAGGAGGACGAGGAGGAGGAGGAGGACGAGGAGGAGGAACGGAGGGCGAGGGGGAGGAGGAGGAGGAGCAGGGCGAGGAGGAGGAGGGCGAGGAGGAGGAGGGAGGAGGAGGAGGAGGAGCAGGGCGAGGAGGAGGAGGAGGCGAGGAGAGGAGGAGGAGGAGGAGAGGAGAGAGGAGGAGGGGGAGGGAGGAGGAGGAGAGGGAGAGGGCGAGGAGGAGGAGGAGGGCGAGGAGGAGAGGAGGGCGAGGAGGAGGAGGAGGGCGAGGAGGAGGAGGAGGCGGAGGAGGAGGAGGGCGAGGAGGAGGAGGGCGAGGAGGAGGAGGGCGAGGAGGAGGAGTGCGAGGAGGAGGAGGGCGAGGAGGAGGAGGGCGAGGAGGAGGATGGCGGGAGGAGGAGGCGAGGAGGAGGAGGAGGCGAGGAGGCGGATTAGTTATATTATGATAATTTCTAATTATTTCAGATTATTATTATTTAATATTTTTATTTATATTTATCTATTTCTATTATTATTATTTATATTACTATTTCTATTATTATTATTTATATTACTATTTCTATTATTATTATATTTCTATTATTATTTTCTTCTAATATCATTAAACATGATTTAAGAGAAGAAAATTGTACGGCGGATGATTGGAAAACAAAAGGTCAGTATTGGAATGTATGGAGAGCTTATGTCTGCGCGGCCATGAACCTACGGGTCCGATAGAGCCAGTGAGTTAGGTTTCGCTGAATACGATATGAGATCTATACGATTTTTATCCTTGTACTAAACTACTAAAAAGTGTGTATTCAGTGAAGAAGGAACTGAGAATACATTCATGACTTGGTTGCTATGTTGGTGGTGTCGTCACCTTCTTCGACCCTCGCATGTGATGGAAAATAAACCCAACCTGTTCACTCAAGAAGGGGATCCTTATTACCACCATGTGTTCCCTGCACCCTCGTCAGAGATGTCTGCAAATGAGATGGTGAAAGACAGGTCTGGATAATGTTTCAAAATTCCTTTTCTCTTCAAGTTACCATGTGACAATTTGCTCAAATGAGGAACTTGTTTATAGTATCCATGGACGTGATTAATTACCAGACAATCCACTGGAAAGAAAGAATGGTTAAAACATAACTGGTTATTTTTTTTGTTGTAACGTAAAAACCAGTCTCCTCGTTAAAGCAGTAAGATTCATGTAACCTACATGCTAATTTATTGTCCATAGAAAAACTAATTGCAGAATGACACTGATAAAATTACACATTTACTTCGTGGTTTGTTCAACCCTCCTATATCCCTAGGTATCAGACATGGTAACTAGATCTCGAAGTTAAAGAAAAATATTTTTCTTCAATTTTATGTCTGAAGACGAGGCCCAACATAATATATCCCGTGTCCATAAAGTCTTTCCAACATTAGAACTTCTACTATAAGATGAAAACTATAAAAATTAGATAATCAATTGAGTTGGTGTTTACTTGATGAAAATCCATATTTATTAATTAAATATAAAAAAAACGTAGTTTTGTTTGATTTTCATATTTATTATATAATTCAGTGACAGCTGTTTCGGTACACTGTACCTTCTTCAGACATGTTAACAAATTATGAATTGTGTTCCAACTGATCTAAGCAACAATACAACAGTAGTTATTTAATTGTTTTAATTTAACAAAGGGGATTCATTCAAATCAAGTTGAGAATTTAAGTTTGTTACTACTTTTCAATTTATTTGTTTTCTACAGCCTCCAAAAGATCTAACTTCTTACCCTTATCACAAACATGTAAAATTTCAAAATTTGGATCGAAACAATGATTAAATTGGAATAGGTGGTTAACATATTTTGAATATTCTAAATTTCTGTTATATGCTCTCATGTGCTCCTTTATCCGAGAGATAAAAGGTCTACCAGTTTGTCCTATATAGACATTGTCACATGTGCCACACT
This sequence comes from Diploptera punctata, assembly GCA_030220185.1. Classification (NCBI taxonomy): domain Eukaryota; kingdom Metazoa; phylum Arthropoda; class Insecta; order Blattodea; family Blaberidae; genus Diploptera; species Diploptera punctata. Next base: position 25,687 of record JASPKZ010005324.1, read on the forward strand.
TCAATTTATATACACCTGATAATTTTTATTTTTTATTTTTATATCAATGATTTTTTATTTTGGTTTTAAAACCAAAATAAAAAAAAAGAAAAATGATCAGGTGTATATAAATTGAAGTGTGGCACATGTGACAATGTCTATATAGGACAAACTGGTGTACCTGTTATCTCTCGGATAAAGGAACACATGAGTGCATATAACAGAAATTTAGAATATTCAAAATATGCTAACCACCTATTCCAATTTGATCATTATTTCAATCCAAATTTTGAAATTTTGCATGTTTGTGATAAGGGTAAGAAGTTAGATCTTTTGGAGGCTGTAGAAATAAATAAATTGAAAAGTAGTAACAAAATGTTAAATTCTCAACTTGATTTGAATGAATCCCCTTTGTTAAATTAAAAAATTTAAATAAATATTGTTGCATTGTTGCTTAGATCAGTTGATATGTAAGGCTACTATAATAACACAATTCATAATTTAACATGTCTGAAGAAGGTGCAGTGTACCGAAACAGCTGTCACTGAATTATATAATAAATATGAACATCAAATAAAACTGCGTTTTATTTTTATTTAATTAATAGAAAATTAGAGTTGTGACAGATGCGAGACAAACTGTGAAAGTTTTATTTTATTTTATTTTTCTAGCACACACCCAAATAGACGGTTACACACAGAAATACATTATATAATGAAAATGGACAGCTAATGACAAATGAGGGAAATTTTGAGGAAGTGGCTCAATTTAAATATCTAGGAACAATAACTACAAATAGGAATGAGATGCACAAAGAAATTAGACATAGGCTCAATTCTGGAAATGCGTGCTATTATGCATTACAGAGACTCTTGACATCCCAACTCCTTTCAAAAAACGTTAAATTGAGAATATATAAAACAGTTATTCTATCAGTTATATGAATGCAAACATGGACTCTTAGTTTAAGGGAGGAAAGGAGATTACGAGTATTTGAGAATAAAGTACTTAGGAAATGTTTTGGACCAAAGAGAGATGAACGGACAGGTGAATGGAGAAGACTGCATAACAGTGAATTACATGGTCTTTATAGGAAGCCAGATATAATGAGAACAGTTAAGTCTCATAGACTGCGATGGGCAGGACATGTGGCACGAATGGGTAATGAAAGACGTGCATGGATGCTTCTTGTAGGAAAACCAGAGGGAAAACACCCAGTTGGTAGACCAAGAATGAGGTGGGAGAATAACATTAATTATGATTTGAGGGAAGTATATTACACATAGAATGATTGGAAAACATTAGCTCAGGATAAGGATGTATGGTGGGCTTTATGTCCGTGCGACCATGAACCTACGGGTTCGATAGTGTCAGTGAGTTAGTTATCATCCAAGAAATGCTGCAAAATGTGTGGCGAGAAATTAACCTAACTAATCAAACCATGAAACATGAAGAGTTGAAAATAATGTTGTAAGATTATCGCTTAGACGTTCTGCGGGCGACAAGAGAGGCACATGTGGAAGTACACTGACATTGCTTTACAAACTTTGAGAGTTTGTCTTTCATCTACCACAAACCACACAACTGTAACTTTTATAGTTTTCATCTTATAGGAGGTTGTAATGTTGGAAAGACTTTATGGATAAGAATGATGTATATACATTTTGGGTCATTGTAGGCCAGAACATGGTGCATTTTTTTCGTCCTTTTTGACCTTTTCGACTTTTTTTTTTTTTGCTTTTTGGTATTTTTTTAGCCTCTTTATAGGTCTTAACGGCTTTTTTTTTCTTTTTTGCAACTTTACCTTCTTTTGACTACATTTATACCATTTGTAT
>JASPKZ010005324.1:32500-46430 GCA_030220185.1 Diploptera punctata
ATTATTTTACGAGTATATCCACTTCCCATCTGAAAAATATGTAGGGTGTCAACAGATATTCCAATTGGAAATACAGTATATAATCAGATCAAACAGCAAATCCTATTAGACCATTTTTTCATTTCACGACAGGCCTAAAAGGCCCTTGGCCTACCAGCCGCCTGCTGGCCTCACATCCACATGTTTTAATCACAGAGATAGACGATCATCGAGCCAGTATTCGGGTGACATGTAGTCAGCATGGCGGGCCCCCCAGCCATTATAATTAGTTTTCTCAACCTGGAGCCGCTACTTATTGCAGCTACCCAAATTCCTCACGATGCTGGGTAGGCATCGGTCCCATACTAGCCGAAATTCCATGAGAAAATGTCTTCTCCCATGGAGACGCGAACCAGCGCAAGTCCCGTAATTCTGCGCCAAGGCGTCTTGCCTTAACCACTCGGCTACGGCGCGGGACCATTACACCAATAGCTGATAAAATAAAAATTATTCCTAGAAATGTTTCGTGATTTGTTATGAGGGGGGTAAATGAAAGTAAATCGATTTCCAATCTCATGCATATCCCCAATCAAGATTTTGAAGAAACTATCATAATAGTATATTACGATGTGAGGTTGGGAAGTGGTTTTTACAGAATAGAGGAAAATGTTTAAAAACCGAGCGATAGCGAGGTTTTTAATTTCTGAGATTCTGTAAAACACTTCACAAACGTACGTTGTACAATATTTTTTGCGCGATGGTGTTTTCAAAATAATAATATATAGTAAAATAATAATATCTTTGTTGGAAATATTTGCGTTCATTATAAACAATTGACTAATGTTAACAGTGTGGGCAATGTTTATTAGTTGAAACAACAGGAGGCCTTGAGAAAATTATTGATAAAATGGCTGTAAGTACGTATTTATTATTTTATATTGTTTCAAATAAAGTTCAGTTCATTATAGAAATGTAGTGATTTTATTCGTATAGTGCATATTAACACTACCTTTAGGATATTTTTGTATATACATTGTATATACATAGAGGGCACGTGGGTGTAAATGTAATATTACAGTATAGTTATTTAGGTTGGCAACCACGAAATGTAGGAAGTTGAATTTTGAATCATGGTTGCCATTGCTATAAGTACGACAAAACGCACTATCGCGCAAAAATAAAATGTCATCTTCCAAAATTCAATATTCAATCAATTACTACAAGCCAGCATGTCTAATTGAATTTTTAAAGTTCTCATGCTAATGTCATGTTGAACGGTTATTCTCTGCCCGTCATTTTTAACGTTCGCTAGCTTAGGTCGGTCCCTCAGAGCCTGCAGTTGATGATCTTGTGTAGGGTACTCGTGAAGCTAGGGCTGAGTGGGTAGGATGAGAGTGGAAAATTACCAGAGCTGCTGCCACCCCACCCCTTGCCTGCGTGAGTTGGGAGAGGGATGAGGGGACCAACAGGTTTTTAAATATATATAAAGTACACAAATTATATATGTAGTCAGAATTGGTGGAAGGAGGATCCTTTCTTTACCACATCATTGCAACCAGGAGAAGTTCCCTCACAGCAGGGTTTTATATAAGATGAACCATGACGTATCAACTCTACCTCTCATTAAATCAGTTGTTACTTACGCTTACATTTAACAGAGATAAAGAAAGTAGAACTGACATTAATACATTACACCTTCTTATTTGCATTTCAAAAAGTCACGAAGCTTCAAAACGATGCACTTATTTATTGAACATTAACTCACTCACTGGCACGATCGAACCCGTAGGTTCATGGCCGAGCAGATATAAGCTCTCCAACATCCGTATCCTGAGCTAATATTTTCCAACCATCTCCTGTATAATCTATTTCCCTCAAATCATGGTTAATATTATTCTCCCGCATCATTCATGATCTACCAATTGGGAGTTTTCCTTCTGGTTCTCCTACAAGAAGCTTCCATGCACCTCTTCAATTCCCCATTCGTGCCACATGTCTTGCCCAACGCAGTCTATGAGACTTAACTGTTCTTATTGTATCTGGCTTTTTAGACCATGTAGCTCACTGTTAAGAAGTATTTTCCATTCGCCTGTCTGTTCATATCTCTTTGATTAAAAAATATTCCTAAGAACTTTATTCTTAAATACTCGTAATCTCCTTTATTTTACCGCCGGCATAGCTCTCGGGTTCATTTAAGCACGCAAGCCACTCTACCGAGACAATGTTAAGATACCATCGAGGTCTTTATTGAACATTATAAATAAAAACACTAACTGGAAATAACATTTTGCCAGGATGCAATCTAAGCCTTTGATAATAATCTTGACCACTTTAAGTGGTCGGTGGACACTGTAGCTTAGTTGGGTAAGGCAATATGCTAAAAGCCGGAAGATCGACGGTTCGAGACCCGAGGGGCCAGGGTTTTTAAAGTGATTCGAACTTTCTGGTGGTACAATTGGCCCTGCGGTCGACTCATCCTTTAAGCAAAATGAGTACCATAATATTTTTCTTGTCCCGCGGCGTCGCCAAGTGGTCAAGGCAAAATGAATTGGCGCAGAGCTCCGCACTTGCGCTGATTCGAGCCTCCATGGGGGCATCGTGAGGCATTTGGGTAGCTACTATAAGTAGCGACTCCAGATTGAGAAAACTAGCTATAACGCCTGGGGGATCCGGCAAGCTGACCTTGTCACCCCTACACTGGTTGGCTGATCGTCTATGATTAACACATGTGGATGTGAGGCCAGCAGCCATATGGTAGACCAAGGACCTTCTAGGCCTGTCGCTCCATGGAGTTTAGTTTATGCTCTTGTTCTGGGGTAAATACGACCGACACAGGATTGACTACCTGGCTGGCATCAAGTGTCGATTGTTCAGAAAAATAGGAGCCTTAATCTCCTACTACTCCAAGGGCCTTCAAAGGTCTGTAGTGGGATCACTTAACATTTAACTTACATTAAGAGGTCGAAGAAACTTGGGAAGACCTAAACTATGATGTAAGAGCTCGTGATACACCAAGTATAATATGTCAGGTGTTTAGGCCTATACATAATTATGATGAAAGTACCATAAGGTCACTGAATAAAATTAGAGAAAAGTGGAACAAATATAAAACCTTAAATTGGCGAAATACTAATTTCCGTGCCAGTTACTCATGTCGGACTGCAGTGAAAACAAAATCACATAAAACTTAACATTATTAGAATTACTGTATATCGTGTAATTCGACCCAAATTTAAGCATTACCTACTCATTCATTTTTTTAGCTAGAAAATTACCATGGCAAAAAAAAAGAGTGCATATATACTCGTGTGTGTGTATATATATATATATATAAAGGAAAGTGATAGAAGAAAAAAACAAATTATGGAAAAGCAAATGCCAAGAAATAGAAAGTTATATAGGATCACAATCATCAGAAGTATGGAGATTTCTAAAAACACTGAAAACCAACCAAGGATCCAGCAAGATAAATTTGTTAGCAAAATCAGACGCAGAAAAACATTACAAAGCTTTACTGTCAGAAACTAGAAATGAGTTTATGGAAACAACAGAAAATCCATCCATAGAAATGAACGCCCTGGAATTTGATACAATAGATATAGAATTAGAAATTCAAACCCTAAAGAATAAAAAGGCACCAGGGCCGGGAAACATACCAAATGAGTTAATTAAATATGGCCCAAAAAATTTAATAGGTAGATTGAGGGACTTGTATAATAAGTGCATTGCAATACAGAAGATTCCTGATGAATGGAAAATAAGCTACATTGTACCAATATACAAGAAGGGCGATAGAAGAGACGCAAAAAACTACAGAGGACTAAGTATAAATAACACATTATATAGAATATTTACAAAGTTATTAAAAACAAAGTTACAAAAAGATGTTAAAGACAAATTAGGAGAAGATCAAAATGGATTCAGACCAGGAAGGTCATGTGTTGACAATATATTTGCAATACAACAGTTAATTGAAAAACGGACTGCAGTTGGAGAAGAAACCCATTTGACAATGATAGATTTAGAGAAAGCTTATGACTCAATTCCGAGGAACAAATTATGGGAAGTATTGGAGAAATACAATATTGACAGAAACCTAATAGAAATTATTAAACAAATCTATAAAGATAACTCCGCTTATGTTAAAATGGGAAATATAATGTCTAATCCTATAAACACCTCAAAGGGATTGAAACAAGGGTGCAGTCTATCACCAATTTTATTTAATATTTATGTAGAATTTATATTAACGAAATGGAAACAAAGCTGCAAAGGTATGGGGATCCCAATAGGCAATAGATTTTTGATGACATTACAATTTGCCGATGATCAACTGGTTTTAGCGCAAGACAATTTTGATATGGAATTCATGATAAAAAGGTTGAAAATCACATATGAATCATGGGGTCTCACAGTAAATTTACAAAAAACAGAATACTTGGCAATAAATAGCAATGAAAGAGAAAATTTAGTATTGGAAGATGGAATCCAAATAAAGCAAGTGAAACAAACTAAATATTTGGGAATGATTATGGATAACATCGAAGGTATAGGCAAAGAGAACATAAAACATAGAATTGAATTGAGTAGCAAAATAATATCATCATTAAATTCCATATGTGGGATAAGCATATTTGGAAAGACACAAAAAAATATATTGGTAAAACATTGGTGGAATCTGTTGCAATGTACGGAAGTGAGGTATGGACAATCAATAAGTACTACAAGAGTAGACTAACAGCTCTAGAAATGGATTATTTACGAAGAAGTGCCAGAAAGTCTAAATTAGAACGTGTCACAAATAAGGAAATTAGAAACATAATGGAAGCAGAAGAAAGCATAATAGAAAGAATTGAGGAAAAGGAATTAAAGTGGTTAGGACATGTTTTAAGAATGGAAGATGAGCGATGGCCGAAGCAACTATATGAATGGCATCCTAACAGAAAGAAGAAAAGAGGAAGACCAAGGTTAACATGGAAGGAAAACATGAAGACAGTAATGCAAGCTAGAGGGCTAAGCATCGAAGATGCCCAAGACCGTAGGCTTTGGAGGTTTGGCACGGGAAGACGGCAGCAGCTGTAAAAACCCGAAGATATATATATATATATATATATATGTGTGTGTGTGTGTGTGTGTGTGTGTGTGTGTGTGTTTTGGAATGGAAATCTTACATGTAAATAAAATATGTTTTGGAATGGAAACCTGAGGGAAGACAAAACCTCCTTGAGTCAAGGAATATATTTATACATGAAGGAGAAACATCTGCAACCAGGAGATTGGATGGACCGACAAAATTGGCTATTAGGAATCGGACGATGTCAAAGACATTAATCAACCGATGATATATATATATATATATATATATATATATATATATATATATATATGTGAACCAAACAACTGACATCTGGTCATGCGCAGTGGCTTCGTTCTGGGACTTGGAAAATTACCTGTGCGCCAACAATTATTTCAAAGGCTGTACATGGCCCAGCCAACTCAAAAAATTGAAATTATGAAGAATAATTTGGGGTTTTGTTTACAACGAAAATAAAGAAAGGAAGAAAATTCATTAATCCGAATATCGATATCATTTTAAAATTGAGTTGTAGCATTCTATCAACATAACGTGACAAATCTATTTCTCACTTCTTTGTTCTTCTTTTACATCATCAAATTAGCACTTTTGACCTGTTTTCACATCAAGTGAGATTCAAATCAATCTTCTCATCTAGTAAATGGGCGCCCAACTCTTCATGTCCTATTGGTTTGTACTTTACTATGATAACAGCTGAGGGATTCTATCTGTAGGCATTTTTTTAACATGTTCATACCAGTTGTTTCTCATATTGTCAATTCTATTTGTTAAATTAAAAATATTTAAGTATTTTCTAATATATTAATTTCTTTTTCTAACTTGTTTGTAAGAACTATTTATTGAGTGAATTTCAAGGTTAAGGATCTTGATTTCATGTCCTCTTTCTCCTTGATAAATCATCAGTGGACTTGTGCTCGTAATTCAAAGAAAAGAGACAGTCATTTTCATCAAGTCTGTTTCTGACGTATAATCGTTAATAACATTTACAGATAAGTACACAACTTGGAACCTAATTTTGAATAATAAAACACCAGTGCATATCTCCATTGTTGCTTAGACCTCTTATTTAAAATTACAATCGTTTTCTTGGGCAATAGCATATACACAGACCGACGTACCAAAATTGTAAATAATTTTATAATGTATTAGGACACAGATTTAAATGGACTATGAATTTTAAAACATTTTGTAGGTGCTAAAAATTCGAAAAATACGTGCTAAAAGCTGAAAATAATTAAAAATATTAAGACAAAGATATATAACTTATTTAAAAAAAGAGATTGCTTCTAACAGCAGATTTTACCCGATTACTCTATTGATTTGATTCTAACAGTACAATATATATATATATAAAAAGAAATCTGAATTTACAGTCAATATACCGTGTGTACAGCCTTTGAAATAAATGATGGTGCACACATAATTTTCAAGTCTCAGAACGAAGCCACTGCGCATGCTCAGAGAACAGCTATTTGGTTCACACATATACAACTATTTGAGAAACTAAAATACGTTCTATTTCGTTGTGTGTCGTGCAATGGAAAATAATTTCGCGTAAATAAGTAATACGGTAAATACTGAAAATAAAACAAAATAAAATAAATGAAACAAAAGAAAGAAAATTAATTAAAATAAGGACGAGAGAGAGAAAAAAACATGGGGATCGAACAGGCGACCTCATGCACGAGAAACAGAAGCTCCCTCCACTAGACCATAACAATCCCTCCTAGAAATTGTCTGTATGAAGCAATACAGTACTCCAGGACTATTTGTATAATGACATCAGATATTAACTTGACTTGTTTTCAATTAGACTCATTTTGTATTAGTAATGGAAATAAATAATTTTGTTATGCCTTGTATTTTGTAAACAAAGTCATTTGACGTTAGAATCGTTATTCATTTTCCATGAGCTGCTTCCTTTAATTAATTTATATCCCTATATAAACAAATTTATTTATATAACGAACCTGGTAATGCAGGCATTATGAAAATTAAGAACGTTATTAAAAAAAGAACCTTCCTGACCAGGATCGAACGTGGGCCCGCCTCGTCGGAAAACAGCATCTTACCGACTGCTCCACTGAAACGAACGCTAAGAACGTTGCAGGAAGATATACTTAAGCCGCCTGCTTTGTACTCAAACGAATCAGAACATGTAACAACTTACTGGTGTGAATCGCTCTTCAAAACTCTTTTAACTTTCCATCATCAAGAGTTGCGCCATCATTTTTTTCAAAGGCTGTACATAAAATAATATAGCGTTTTTAATAGTGTTGAATTATACTTTAACTATGACAAAAACAAAACTCATGTTAAATGAAAGAGCAACATCTCCAGTTTACATTATAAGTTCATAGATGATCAATGTGAGCCCTGTTTGTTACATGACACACATCCAATCTGTAGGCCAATTCTTCCCATACATTAATAAGCATGTCTGGATTGAGGCAGCAACAGCTTCTCGAGTCCTGTCTCTTAAATCGGGCAGATTAGCAGGCAATGGAGGCACAGAGATTCTGTCCTTTACAAAAACCAAAAAAAAAAAAAAATCGCATGGGAGGAGATCCGGTAATCTAGGAGGCCACTGGAGATAAGCCCTGTCATCAAGACCATGACGACCAATCCAGTAATGGCAGTGTGCGTTCCTACCGTTTACAATTGTTACAGGCTCTAAAGCCTACTGATTATGCCGAATTTGCGCTTGAACTGTTGCAGCAGCAACATTCTCCTCAGCCACTCTTGGTCGTTCCACACTTTTGCCTTTACACAGACAAACGGTTGTTGCGAACTGATTATGCCATCGACGGATAATCTTTCACTAAACTGAATTAGAACATTTTTAGGATTAATAATTATTCCTTCAACATTTTGACTTATTCCTTCACGAAATTTCATCCTATGAAATTCTATTTTAAACACTCTCCATAAAGAGTCGTTTTGGCGTTGGGGGGTTCACGATGAAACTGCTTACAAAACGCACGTTGAACTACTAATTTACAACTCTCAAACTGCAAAACAACAAAACGCTTTCTGTTGAGGAGTTGCTATCTTTGTTATTATTGTTGACATAGAAACAAAAGAAAGCTATCCGCTCACTCACACAACTAAAACTACCTTATTTTCTGTTTCATTTCAGTCTACACACAACTTTCTACGCCTCATCTGAGTGATAATATTATTACTTGAAACTACTATATTCTTTTATGAACACACTATATTATATCACAATAACAGAGGTCAATCTGTTATACAATTTCTATTCTTCCTCGACGCCGCACATGCAACTGAATAAGCAGAAATCAAGTAGCAGCTCTACTAACAAGGGAACTGTCAACCATTGCATGCCGAAACCTACCTTGAAATTTCTCCCAGAGAAGCGTTGTGATGCACCAAGGCCATGTCCAAAAAACTGTTTTTTTTTAACTGCAAGGCACAGAAATCGAAGCCAGAATCTAGCAATGGTAGCAAATTGTACGGAGTAGATGCATGAAATGTCCCGCGCCGTAGCCGAGTGGTTAAGGCAGGAAACCTTGGCGCAGAGCTATGGGACTTGCGCTGGTTCGAGTCTCCATGGGGAAGAAATTTTCTCTTGGTATTTCGGCCAACCGGTGCCCACCCAGCATCGTGAGGCATTTGGGGTAGCTACAATAAGTAACGGCTCCAGGTTGAGAAAACCAGCTGTAACGGCTGGGGGATTCGACATGCTGACCACATGTCTGCCCTACACTGGCTGATGATCATCTACCTCTGTTTATTGACACATGTGGAAGTGAGGCAGCATCCGGCTGGTAGGCCTGTCGCGCCAGGATTTTTTTTTTTTTTTTTTTAGATGCATGAGTTACGAGGAGAATAGAATGAGGCGGGACGCGGCGCGGACGGTGGACAGTGAGGATTATCCAGTCTGCCAATACTGGAGTAGTATTACATCTATCTATCTTCAGGTTTTTACAGCTGCTGCGTCTTCCCGTGCCAAACCTCCAAAGCCTATGATCTTGGGCATCTTCGATGCTTAGCCCTCTAGCTTGCATTTTGACTGATTTGGTCTTTTAACATTTTTTTTTTTTTTTTTTAGTGTGTGGGGAGCTGGCCCACAGCATAAACCCCCAACCTGGAGGACCAGGAAAATTTCTGTCTGGGTTTTCCTCCCACAGCCTTTGAAGATCCCTCTTCGCCGCAAGGCAGCGTTTCTCTATTTCCCTTAGAGATAGGGTTGCCTCTTCCGCCAGATCCGCCGTGATGAAGGACTCCTTCTGCGACGACTCTGCTGTTGAGGTCTTCACCGTAACCCTGGCTAGGGGCCCTTACAGAGTACTATCAGTCGGAACCTTGGTTTTTTAACGAGGTTGTTACACCTCCCCCTCCTCCTTTCTCATCCGGGCTTAGTTTAAATGAGAGGCTTGGTGCTTGATTTTAGTGACTTGCATTTTAAAACGGCATTTTTTTTTTGACACGGCCTTCGTACATCACAACGCTTCTCCGGAAGAAGTTTCAAGGTATGTTTCAGTATGCAATGGTTGACAGTTCCCTTGTCAGTAAAGTTTTGTGTTGCAATGTGAGTAAAGTTCTAACACATGTACTTATAGAGAAATTGCCGACAATATTTATTTAGATACAACGTATGAAAAGCACTAAATACATACGGTACTTTTTGGGAAAATGAAAATATTTATTCCAACTTAACTCCACGGCGCAACAAGCATAGAAGGTAATTGGCCTAATCGACGCTGCTACCCTCACATCCAATTGTGTTGATCACAGAGGTAAACGATCACGTGCTAGTGTAGGAGTGACATGTGGTCAGCATGTCGGGTCCCCAGTCGTTATAGCTAGTTTTCTCAACCTGGAGCCGCTATTTATTGTAGCTCCCAATTTCCTCACGATGTTGGATGGAGACCGGTCCCATACTGACCGAAATTCCATAAGAAAATATCTTCCCCCATGTAGACTCGAACCAGTGCAAGTCCTGTAGCTCTGCGCTAAGACATCTTGCCTTAACCACTCGGCTATTGAGCGGAAATAAAATATTTATTCACACACTTTAAAAATGCGTCTTAAGTTAAATAATCTTTCGAAATATGATTATCGATGAATTTTGCAATCCATATTGTGAGTATATTGTTCCTTCGGAAGGAACTAAATTCATCAGTTCCTTTTCGTAAATTTAGGGCACGTACAGAAACCTCACGCCCTAAAAAAGAGGTCTCTGGGGAAAATTTGTCAGTCCTTTCTTGGCCAGATTTGAATGCGAAGTTGATTATTTTATCTGTTAAAGGGAGTCATTAAATGAAATAGCATCAAAATAACATATGGGTTACATATTTTATTACATTATTTATTAAGTATTTACTTTAACCAGTTTCGCTTGTATTTTTGTAATGTATTTTTTTTTATTCTGGATATTTTCTATGGGTTTAATGCAAAATAACGTCCAATATTTAACTCATGACCCAAATGGGTGTCAATGACCAATCGCGTTTCAATGAATTTTGTTTTACGACCTATCACAGTATCGAATTTTGATTACCAAAATAAAGAAAGCTCCCCCTTTTTAATATTCTGAACAGGTCAGAGCATTATTTTGTAGTGACTGACTCGCTAACAAATACGTTGAATATAGCAAATAATGAACAGATTCCTTCGACCTACACATTTGATCATTGTTTGTTCAATAATTGTGTTTTTAAATACTGATTTTACTGAGTTGTTTCCGAAAAAATGAATTAATAACTTATCCATCCATAGTAATTCTGCCCGAGGGCAGGTCTTTCACTGCAATCATAGCATTTTCATGCTATGCTTTGCAGCTTTACTAGAGAATTGTAGGTGTGGTAGCTTCCCGTCGCTTTCCACACCGGTGAAGGAGGATGATGATGATATGATAATGATGGTGATATGATTTCGGGGACCGTTTGGGCCTTAAAGTTTTCCTGACATTTGTCTTACAGGTGATGAAAACCCCCGATAAAAACCTCACCCAGAAAAACTGACCCGACCGGGGATCGAAGCCGGGCCCGCTGTGTGACAAGGCAGCACGCTACCTCGAGACCACAGCGGTATTATAATGTTGGTTATAATATACAGTTTGATGTGTTTTATTTTTTCTCCACTAGGGTGCATTCTTACAATATTGCGATCCTAGTTAGCAATGAAAATATGATCAAGTTACAGTGATGAACAAATGAAACATAACCAAACATTTCTAATTTGTTTTCAAACATCACCGTTTGCATTAAATATATAAATATTTTAAAATAACTATATTTAAATAATGGTCTTTTAGTAAACAGCTTAATTTTATTCGGTAAATAGTCTTAACAAATGCCACTCTTGATTTCCAAATCCTCTAGATCTGGATAAATTCACGTGTCACTTCGTGGCATTACTTATGATGAAGTGTTTAGTGGATAAGGAATGATAAATATTATCCGAGTCAAGACTATTGCAGCCATATGTTTGTCTTTATGATAGTACTAATTGGTTCCCAAGCCAAGTTTGAAAACACATTTCTTTACTCTTTATAGTCCAAGATCCGGCTGCAAGATTATTACGTTCATCGAGCGGATGAACAAAATCAATTTTTTTCAAAAAATTGTGAATTACTGAATACATTTTTGCCAAGTTGCCTATTAAAATTCGGCCGCCAGTATGTTTAATTAAAATATAATTTATTTATTTATTCGAAATAATTTGATTCACTTGTTATAAGAATAAATTATAGTCCAGTTAGCAGAAATCCATGTATAGAGCTTGAAAAGTTTTGGTTGTCATTGCACACTTGGCCGTAAACCTCCTCACGGCTACAGCAGGCCGTGAGACCAATTTAGTGATAAAATGGCGGTAAGTACGTATTTATTGTTTTATATTGTTTCAAATAAAGTTCAGTTCATTTAAAGTACTGTGATTTGTTTTGTATAATGTATATTAACACTACCTTTTGGATATGTTTTTGTATATACATTGTACGTAGTATACATAAAGGGCAGTGGTTTTACTTCCCGCTGAGAGGGAACAGTACAAAACAATAAATACATACTTACTGCCATTTTATCACTAAATTGGTCTCACGGCCTGCTGTAGCCACGTGGAGGTTTATGGCCAAGTGTTCAATGGCAACCAAAAGTTTTCAAGCTCTATACATCGATTTTTGCTAACTGGATTATAATTTATTTTAATAACAACTGAATCAAATTATTTCGAATAAATAAATTAATTCTATTTTAATTAAATAACTTATACTGGCGGCCGAATTTTAATAGGCAACTCGGCAAAAATATATTCAGTAATTCACAATTTTATGAAAATTTTACAAGGATAATAAAAACAACTGGAGCTTTAATAAATGTTATAATCTTATCTATATTATGGGAACATTTTAACATGATTTTGTTCTTCCGTTCGATGAAACGTAGTAATATTCCAGCCGGATCTCGGATTATTATAAAATAATATTTTTTTCTTCTTGTATTTTGTAAGCCCATGTTTCCCTTAACAGAGATTTAGGCGCTCTCCCCCCTACAGGGAAGTATTTGAACCATACTAATTTAGTTACACTTGTTTTCGTATAGATGTAGTTTGAGTGGTCCGTGGTCAGCGTTCCGTCTCATACTGACATCTAGGAAACCAAGGTAGTACTAGGACGAGAAAATTCGGTAAATTTGCTTAGAGGCCTTTTCATTCAGGCTTAAGGATCTTTTACGAGCCTGAAAATCTTCATACTCGGGACCCACGGCTTAAAGTCCCTCCCGGAGGACTTGCTCCTTGGATTTTTCCGTCCTAAAAATCCATCGACCCCGGCCGGGTTTGATCTCGCGACCCTCGGGACCAGAGGCAAGGAGCATAACCACTAGTCCACCGCGGCCGATATATTTTTAAAAAATAATAATATAAGTACCTTTTTTTTATACCAGTCTTCCTCGATTAGAATTGATTTTAGTTGAAAAAAACTTCGTTAATTATTAGAATCGTGAAAGCTTTTCAAAACACGTTTCATCTTCGGCATGCTATTTGGTACTCTAGGAATATAATACCCTCATATATGCGAGCAAACATACTGACAATTAGCTCTAGCGAGAACATGTGTTATCACATTGGCCAACACGACGCTAAAAGTCACTCGTTTTCCGATCGAATATTCACTGGTGGCACAGAATAGCCCATTGTAAAATGTTCTATGAATATACAAATATCCTATTTTCGTGTTTGAAATGCACGATGTGGTAACCTATACCAGACCTAAAGGTTCCACGCTTAGTATTGACAGCTATATTTATGGATTTTTTAAAATGTGGTAATGTGGTTTTGTGAACCCTAAGTTAGGTTGGAAACATTTTTAAACTTGTTTATGTGGAAATCCGTATAAATTTCAAATATTTTACGTATTGGGGTCTGACTTTTATCGTTTCTATTTCCATAGTTTCATTTTGCTTCCCTCTTCCACACATCTCTTAGGTGTCACAATCTTGAGATATTTTGAAACTGCGTTGAGCTTGAAAGCGTCTCCTGTCTCTGTCCCATTGTGTTATTTGATAGCAGTTGTGCAATGGCACACCCAAAAGAAGTTTTATTGCACGCGTATTGTGAATCAACTTTTCTCTAGAGTCTTGATGCTGTCAAAGAAAGCTGTCCCTGATCGAAAGGCAAATAACCTTGATGTAGACCCTTTTAACACACTCCACCATAAAATATATTTTTCGCAGGGGTTTGAAAGGTAAAATACAACCTGTAGGGATAATAGATGAGATTAGATGTCACTTTATGTGCTAAAATGTTTTGTTAGTCTATACTTTATGAGATAGAATCAAAATTTCAAACAAGAATGAGGTGAAGAAAGAAATTAAACATAAACTCAATTCT
>JASPKZ010005325.1:0-22387 GCA_030220185.1 Diploptera punctata
TTCACTTAATTTATTCGGCTCTGTGACGGGGCATCAGGCGTGGTCCGTCGGCACCCATGTCATGTATAGGGACTTCTTCTCAGCCCTTGATCTGATTCTGAGTTGAATACGAGTTGAGGATGTTAGGTTTTTATTATACAAAGTCCCAGTACATTTTAAAGAAATCGCTTACATATCGTATTTCTGTTACAGCCATTCGAAAGATACAAATATGTTCACCATTGAAGAGCGGATAAAGACATTCCATAGCTAACTCATATTTTTTTCTTGAGCAGAAATTGCATATTTTTCTTCCACTAAAAGCTACAGCTTCTGTCATGTTATTTGTGGCAACCTGTTTCTGTTGGACCCCCAGGATATTCAAAAACTGACCCAAACCTTCTGGTGGGACTATGGCCACCAGAATCGACTAGTCTCTAAGGGAACTGATTACCAGACTGTTCTTCTGGGAGTAAGGCGGGGCCGTCCTGCAGGGCTGACACCCGGTGCTGACATCAAGTGGCCGATTGTCCAGAAGAAGTGGGAGACTTTTTTTTTTAAACAAACCTACTACTACACCAGGGCTCTCCTTCACTTCACTTTACTATCACTTATGTTTATGAGTTCACTTATTCCATCACTTGTGAGCCATTTACTTGAAAATGCTAATATTAAAATAAAATAAAGTAAAAAATAAGAAATGACTGTTTCACTAACATAGATATAATTGAAAAACTTGATAGCCTATAGGCCTAATCACGAAATTCATTTTGAAGAAAAATACATAGGCTATTATTACCTGACGGTGGGGTTTGTATGAACCCAACTACTACCAAACAAATATTTTCCTCTCCTCCTTGTAAACTATTTTATGATAACTACAAAACTATCACTACTTAAAGAACAAGGTTAAAACTGAATTTTCACAAAGCTCTGAAAAAGTGAGTCCGAAATTACAAATGTTCAGATGAATAGAAATCACATAATATTAGAGTAAATGAAAACAAACTTAAATTCTTATCTGGAAATCAATTAGCCAAACATTCTAAAATATTCCAAACTTAATTCCAACTTACCTTGGAGAATTTATTTCTAAATGTTGAAAATAAACTCAATCACTAACAAAACATAAAATATCAAATGAAATTAAAACCGAAACATAAAGAACAAATATAAAATAAACAGAATACTAAAACTCTATATAGATAAAAATCTCAAAAAAAGAAGTTTAAAAATATCATTGTTGTGAAAACAATACCCACTTCCTGTATTTTTATCACTGCCATATGGATGTTTTAATAATGGGAAACATTATTTAAAATGTTAAAAATAAACGCAATCACTAACAAAAAATAAAATATCAAATGAAATTAAAACCGAAACACATAAAGATAAAATATAAAATAAACAGAATACTAAAACTCTATATAGATAAAAATCTCAAAAAAAGAAGTTTAAAAATATTATTGTTGTGAAAACAATACCCACTTCCTGTGTTTTTATCACTGCCATGTGGATGTTTTAATAATGGGAAACATTATTTAAAAAATGACAAATTCTCCTTACTTTAAAATTCACGACATAGGATTTATTAAAATGTAACAATTTACAATATTTATTCCAGTCCACCGCTTTGATCTTGATGCTTTGTCGCGCAGCGGGCTCGAGTTCTATCCTCGGTCGGGAAAATGTGCCTGGATGAGGTTTTTTTTCGGGATTTTCCTCATCTGTCAGATAAATGTCAGGACCTTCTAAAGCCCAAACGGTCCCCGAACATCATCTGGCCGTCATTATCATATTCGCGTCATTAGATTAGCCTACGTTTAGGATTAAAGCCTCTCATGGTGTATCAATAACTTACTTACTTACTTACTCACTACTGGCACTATCGAACCCGTAGGTTCAAGGCCGCGCGGACATACGCTCTCCATACATCCCTATCCTGAGCTAATACTTTCCAATTATTCCCTGTATAATCTACTTCCCTCAAATCATAGTTAATGTTATTCTCCCACCTCATTCTTGGTCTACCAACTGGGCGTTTTCTCTCTGGCTTTCCTACAAGAAACTTCCATGCAAGTCTTTCATTTCCCATACGTGCAACATGTCCTGCCCATCGCAGCCTACGAGACTTAACTGCTCTTATTATATCTGGCTTCCTATAAAGACCATGTAGTTCATTGTTATGTAGTCTTCTCCATTTACCTATCTCTCTTTGGTCCAAAAATTTTCCTAAGTACTTTATTCTCAAATACTTGTAATCTCCTTTTCTCCCTTAAAGTAAGAGTCCATGTTTCGCACCCATATAATATAACTGGTAGAATAATAGTTTTATATGTTTTCAGTTTAACGTTTTTTGAAAGGAGTTGGGATATCAAGAGTCTCTGCAATGCATAATAGCATGCATTTCCAGAATTGAACCTTTGTTTAGTTTCTTTGTGCATCTCATTCCTATTTGTGATTATTGTTCCTAGGTATTTGAATTCAGCCACTTCCTCAAAATTTCCCTCATTTGTCATTAGCTGTCCATTTCCATTATATAATGAATTCCTACATGTGACCATATATTTAATTTTGTTGATATTTACTTCCAGTCCTAATTTCTTAGTGTTACTGAATAGTGTGTGCGTGTTGTCCTTTAGTATCTCCTCGCTATCGGCCAATAATAATACATCATCAGCATAAACTAACAGCTTATTAATACCATTGAGTTGTAAGCCTTCCTCATTCTCTAAAGATTTAATGGCATGCTCTAGTACAAAATTAAATAGTAGAGGAGATAGTGCATCTCCTTGCTTCAACCCATTCTGGATTTCAAAAGTGTCCGAAAACTGGCATCAATAACATAATTATATATTATCATGGCAGCGTAATTTCGCCTTCCAGACACTCCAAACTCAGAAGGCTATAATAACTCCGATGCCAGGAGAGAATACCAGAAATTTTGTAATGACAACCTGGTGGCATTGAATAAAAAAACAATATTTAATCTAAATATTCCCTGGGTAGCCAAGACAAAATATATAGGCTTACTATTTTTTAGCGAGTTTAATATAATTTTAACGTAACAATTGTAGGGAATAATTATAATAAATGTATTTTTCTTGTTAAGTGTGGAAATAAAGTTGTTCAACTTGAGACTTAGGGTAGTTTATAACTAAATTTATAGTCGCATTATTTTTTTATTGCAAATTATTTGTTTATTATTTAACAAAGAGTTATAATTATCTGTGAGTTCCATACGATTCTAACAGATGGCGGTGTAAGATAATTTGGTAAGGTAATTGGTGAACGGTTTGTAACGTCATAAAAGTTGGTAATTATACAATATATAATATACATTATTTATTACAGTGCAAAATTTTATTATTGAAGTGAAAAGGGAATACGAGTCATTATGAATGGATATAAATACCCATATTAGATCGAACCTGGACATCTCAGAATTTTGAATTGAAGCATGATCCGAGTGGAATGACTATCCATGGATTTCATCACCAATTGTGTGCTTACAAAACATACCATGATCCTCCTCTGGAGGTATATTGAA
The DNA here is from genome assembly GCA_030220185.1 of Diploptera punctata. NCBI lineage: Eukaryota > Metazoa > Arthropoda > Insecta > Blattodea > Blaberidae > Diploptera > Diploptera punctata. Next base: position 3,530 of record JASPKZ010005325.1, read on the forward strand.
TTACGTGTAAAATATTGTGAGGGGCCTTATCATATAGAACTTGTGTGTGAGAAAAGTTAGATCAATAAGCAACCAAACTCATAGCTACAAAAAGAATGGGCCGTCTCTAATGCGCGATTCACACGAGTTTACTAATTGCACACTAGAGCTACAATACATTCGCCTACTTCCTTTTAAGAGAGAGCATTCTTTCAAACAAAACAAGCTAGCGAACGCTTAGCTCAGTGCCTAGTGGCTTGATTCGTATGCAAAAGGTCGGAAGTTCGATTGCCGGTGAGGTTAACTTTTTTAATTGTTAAAATGCTTTCAATTTTTTTTTATTATATACAACTTTCCTCATTAGAGGATTGCCTGAAGGACAAAGTGATACAGACAATTTTTTTTTTTGAATTTATGAAATACATTTTGTAAATACATTTTAAAAATTCAAATTGTAGGCCTAATTGAAGTATACATATTACAAAGTAGAAATTTTGTAAAAATGGTTTCTTAAAATTGAAATTGATACTCTAATGGCAGCGATGGCAATTTTAGAAAGATACACCCTGTCCAAATCTAAGGAATTCCAAAATTTGGCTAGGAATTCTGGTATAGTCCTCTGTATGTTCATTCTTGAAGAAAAACGTACTATTTGAAAGTATTATTATTATTATTGTTATTATTTTTTTGTAATTATTTATTTATAAACAGGTTTATAATGTAATAAAACATTTTCCTCTGCCAAAAGTTTTTAAATTTGTATCCTCTTTCTCCATTCTTCTCTATATTCTAGATAACTCTAAAAATACATCAATGCCTTTACACACTCACTTTTTCATGAAAAAAATCGTCTACGTTAAAAGCAAATTTTTAGTGGTGGAAAAATCAACCTGCCAAGCTGCACGTGAGCAGTGATTTGTTTTGTTCTATTGTAATTTGAAGGATTCCCTTTCCAATGATAACATTATATTTCGTTTAATAATAATATTTTCGTCACAAAATGTGATCAAACGTATAGCCATATTTCTGAATCACTCTGTACATAATAGAGAGCTACATGGCCTTTATAGGAAGCCAGATATAATAACAGTTAAGTCCCATAGACTGCAATGGACAGGACATGTTGCTTTATTTGCCCAAGTTAAGACTGTACAACTAGAGAGGAAGTGTGTTAGCATTAGTGTCGCCAACTATTTCTCTCTGGAAGGGATAACCCCTAAACACTTTTAAAACGTAATTACATGGTTGTCCAATTAGTCATTTAGTCAACAACTGCTGAAGGTTTTGGATAATCATATTATTTATCATCTCTCTCTTACCAACCTCACAATATTACACAGCAGATGGGAATTGCATTTATCTAGGATCTGAAGTAAATTGTAGGAATGACAATTCAGCTGAAATACATCTATGGATCATGGCTGCAAACAAATGTTTTTTTGGACTCAGGAAAATGTTTAGATCTCAGTTTATATCTAGAAAGACAAAAATACTCATGTATAAAGTTTTCCTTAGACCAGTGTTAACTTACGCATCAGAAACTTGGACCATGTTGAAATCTGATGAGGAATTATTAGGGCATTTTGAAAGGAAGATACTGAGATCCATTTTTGGTGCCGTGAAAGAAAATAATGTATGGAGAAAGAGATACAATAATAAATTGTATAAATTGTACAATCAGCCAGATATTCTGAATTTTGTTAAAGTTAATAGATTGGCATGGGCTGGACACATTATTTGCATGGACAACAAAAGGATTACAAAAAGAATTTACAATGAACAACCACTATTGGCCAGAAAAGTTGGAAGACCTAAATTAAGATGGGAGGATGGTATAATTCAAGACATTAAGATTTTAAAAATAAAAAACTGGAAGAATGAAGCGCAGAACAGGGAAGTCTGGCATAAGCTCCTGAAGGCGGCCAAGGCCCACATGGGGCTGTCGAGCCAATTATGATTATGATGAGATGGGAATTGGCAACATGTAATGAGGAAGGCAAAGGAGGGACAGTTCATTTCCTAATAGTAACATGGTTGTTGGATTATTCACTTAGTCAACAATTACTGTATGTGACAGATCACACTGAGCAACAAAAAGAAACTTTTTATTTTGTTCTCAGAAAGAAAAATATGTGATTCTGATAGTTTTTTTTTTGTCCTGAATTCAAATATGATATAGGTTTTTCTCCATCATGCAAGTTTTTCGAGAGACAGGCATTTATAATTTCAAACACTTTAATATTTTCTACATTTGTAACTACACAATATTCGAACATTCGGACTTACCTAGAAAGTAAGAAATGACGATTTTCTGCTATATTTCGCCTGTGGAGCATCCCTCTTGATGGTCCAACAATAATTGGTCAGCATATTAGGATTCCATTTGCCTTGATATCTCTTTTCCATAGCTGAAATCATTTGAGTTAGCTCATTTGGTCTTATTTCACAATGGACAAAAAAAGTTTATTAAAAAAACAATTATTTAAATCCATTAATTGAAATTGAAACAAAAAGAACTGTGGGTGATGGAGAAATTCCGAATACATATTTGAAAACATGATAAAAAACTGCATTAAGTACAACTATTGGTACTCATGAGACAAAAATCATGTTGACCAGTGTTATTAAAAAGCACAGTATTTGTCAGCGCTCTCCTCCCAGTCAAGTAACACAATACAGGCGACAAGAAGTGCCAACATAGTAAGAGAAGAAGAAAAGAATTTACAGCACATTCCTAGCTTATTTTCAGCGTGCAAATTTAACTTGGAAGAGTAATACAAAACTGTGTTGATTTGATATGAAATGACCCATTTTATCATACCATTAGTGGGTAAAATAATATGCAATAAACTATTGTAATCAATTGTAAAAAGAAAAATGTTTGCCTGAATTGAACCCAGAACCTTCTGCTTTCCATGCTGACACTCTGAGCTAATTCAGGTTACATCCCCATCTAAACATAAGTCTGAATTGGCTCAGTGGACAGAGCATTAGCACGGAAAGCTAAAGGTTCAGGGTTTGATTCTCGGTTCAGGCAGAAATTTTTCTCTTTACCATTAATTTACAATAATTTGTGTTCATTAATTTACTTACTTCTATCATAGTAATAGCTTTAGCTCCTCAATATTAATTTAATAAATCCTCCCTTTACCTTACTCTCTTGGTCCCACATTCAATGCAATGAACAAATACACAATGAATGGCTTTCTACATTTTAAGACATGAAGGGACTCCACACAGCTACAGCATTATTTATTAAATTAATAAGCTAAAGGTATTACTATGATCGAAATAAGTAAATTAATGTACACAACTAAACTGTTGTAATCAATGGTAAAGAGAAAAAAAAATTGCCTGAACCGGGAATTGAACACTGAACCTTCAGTTAATAAGTACATTAATTTCCATTTTTTTCAATCATAGTAACAGCTTGTGAAAAAGATATTAGAATAAATTGTGCAAGGAAGGCAATTAGATCCCTAAATGGTCTTTTATGGAATAGAAATTTGATCAGAAAAACAAAGAAAAGAGATTTTACGTATAGACAATAATAGAAAGTATACTTACATATGGATCAGAAAGCCGGACAATAAATGAAAGGATGCAGAAAGGACATTGGCGACAGAAATGGATGGATTATGGAGAAGTATGAGAATATCCAGGCTACAACATATTCAAAATACATATATCAGACAAGAAATGGATGCACAAGAAACTGTTATCGATAGGATAACAAAGAGAGCTCTACAGTGGTATGGATATGCACAACGGATGTCGGACGACCAGTGGCTTAAACAGGTGTTAGATTGGATGGTACCAGGCAGAAGGAAGAGGGGGAGAAGTAAAACAACATGGCATGAGGGAATATATGATGCCATGATGAAGATGAGTATGGAAGAGGGACAATGGGAAGATAGGAATCTCTGGAAAGTAGGAATCAAGGGTGAACTCCTGTAAAGTGGAAAGCCTGTATTAGGTAGGTAGTAATAGCTTTAGCTTCTTAATATTAACGAATGAGTTACATTCTTATCTTATCTGATATTTCATGATCTTTTAAACATGAGAACTGCAGTGTTTTCAAGAGGACATCCCTCTTATTTTCAACCGATATTATGACTATATAGGTGGCTCCGTGGCACAAATGGTTGGATGCATGCCTCTCACTGCAGGGGTCCCGAGATCGAATCTTGATCATTTCTATGTGGGTTTCATGGTGGACAAAACAGAGCTTGAGCAGGTTTTTATCAGGGTTTCTCCCGCTTTCCCCTGCCACAAATTCATTCCACCATTTCTCCATAGTCCACCGCTGTGGTCTCGAGGTAGCATGCTGTCTTGTCATGCAGCGGGCCCGGGTTTGATCCTCGGTCAGGGCAGTTTTTCTGGGTGAGGTTTTTCCTCACCTGTAAGACAAATGTCAGGAAAACTTTAAGACCCAAACTGTCCCCAAAATCATATGGCCATCATCATCATCCTTCACCGGTGTGGAAAGCTACCACACCTACAATTCCCTAGTAAAGCTGCAAGCATAGCATGAAAATGCTATGATTGCAATTAAGGACCTGCCTTCGGGCAGAATTACTATCGATGGATTTCTCCATACTCATCCATTTTGTTCATCCGCCCTTGTGACGGTGCGTCTGGAGTGGTCGGCCAACACCCTTGTCGTTCACAGACCCCCATAAATATAGGAGCTTCACCTCATTCCTCGAACCGACCCTGAGTTTGACACAAGTTGAGGATATTTTTATTATCACTACTTAATATTAATTTATTAATGTGCATTAATTTGCTTAAATGTAACAGCATCCTCTCTGGATGCAACATGCACCTTCAAAGCTTAGGACTATGGAAGTTAATGGGATAAAATAAAGATATTAAAACACAGTGTTGGAAAATTAATTCTATATTTAGAAAAAAATGTCCTTAAAGGAAGAATGTAAAATATGTAGAACATTTATATTACAATATTAAATTGTGATTTCATTCTTGAAATCTGTTACACAACTGTGGGTATTGGTATATTTTAAAAATAATTTCTGAATCAATATAATCTACATGTTGCAGACCAATCAAATTAGTGAAAATTAAGAATCTAACAAAATCAAACTCATTTCTTCTCTAGAAAAATGAAATATCCATTAACCTATTAACACATTGGTGACGTGCTATGGAGATCTCGTGTTTAAATGTTCAGCGCTAGACGATCGGCCACGGAGAATTCCATTTTGTATGGTTTTCCTGCCTCTTCGCTTTTGAAGGAGGCATGCAATTTTGTTTTTTCTCATTGTGAGATATATTTTAGTTGTTTTTGTACCCCATTCTTCTCTTTTATGAAATTTCCATCTTTATAGAAAGAGTAGTTTACAGTTTCAAGACAGACGGCTGGTGAAATATGGAATTTTAGGTGGAACAATACGGATTAACAGGGGGCTTCAAAAATTATTTGTGGAAGCAGGAAAATAAACTCAAACCAGGAGAAAATATATTTTGTAGCAAGGGGGAAGTTTTGTTTCAAACATGGAAAGATAAAAGAGATGTAAGAATGGTTAGCACATTGTATCAGGCAACACGAGAGTGGGAGGAGTAAAGTTCTAAAAATGCCCTATTAAATACTTCAATATAACAAGTATGTGAAGTGCATAGACAAGGCTGACCAGCACCTATCATATTACTCCATCCTTAGAAAAACAGTGAAATGGAGCAAGAAAGTTGTATTGTGGCTTCTGATTTGTGCACTCTTTAAATGCTTTCAGGGTCTATTAATTTCAAAACCCTAACAACAAAATGTCAAAACAGATATTTTTTGCTTGAAACAGCCTCTTGTTGGGCAGTCGTGAAATTAGGAACAGATGACGAAGAAAGACAGAGAAAAGGAAACCACTTCTAGGACACCACGTCAAGACCGACCAGGAAGGCTGAGACATAAAGAAACATAAATTAACACCAATTGTGACTGGAAAGAAAAAATACCCCTCCAAAACCGCCACATTTGCAGTAAAGATAAGAAGAAAAAAAAAAACTCGCTACATATGCTCCTTTTGCACTGTGCCTTTACATAAAGGGGAATGTTTCCAATGCTATCACCCCTCAATTTCTACTAGAAGGTCTGGTGAGAACACTAATAAAGAATTACTTATGTATTGTTGTTATTGACTATAAATATATTGATGTAAAAACCACACTGTGCTAGCGCGGTTTAAAATTTAAAAGTTCACCCCACTGACAGAAATGTCCAGTCTAGTAGGGGTGGGTGGAATGCACAGCTGTCGGTCACCAATGTGTTAAGAGATAGAAGCATTACTATATATAATGAGACTCTAAATCTATATTATAAAACTAAATATGTGCATGTCTTAGGTGATGAGATACATACATATTAAATACAAGAGCAGAATAGGTCTACAGTGAGAAGCACATGTAGATCAACAGCTGTGATTAGCATCTGAATGATGGCTCATGTATTATTATCTTCTATTACTTAAGTCATCACTTACTATGCAAAAATTATAAGAAACATTTACACTTGCTATAAAGACTATATGACATGTGTCGACTATTCATTATTAGATACTTAAAAAATTAGTAACATATGAATCTTTCCCAGATTTTATCCGCTGCCAACTTTAATTCACAGCTAAAAATGAATAGCGACATCTTTTGTCATATGCACTTAAATAAAAGTTGAACATAATATATAGATTGTTGTCAGCAGCCACCAAAACATCAGCCAATGTCATTTCCAAGAATGAAATGGAACACCAGAGCAACTAGGAAGTACAGTTGGTAGCAGGATCAAGATTAAAATACTTTGGCCTATGGTTTTCCATACTACAGGGCTTCCAATATAAAACTGGACCGGCCTTACGGAGTTTCACCCGGCACTCAGTGCTGTCTCTTCCTCCCGCAATTCACCCTGCCTGCCACCCGTCCTTGAACGCACACGTGCTATGGATCACCTTGGTTTAGACAATGAACACGTGTACACTTGTAAGGTTTGAGTTTTAACAATTTTGTTGCTGTATGTGCAGAAGATACTGAAATCCCAACTTGTTGTGCTAATTTCGGTAATGATTTTTGTGGTGAACGTTCCAAATTTTTGCCAATTCGTCTCATTTTTCTTCGGTGAGAACCATACTCGCCTTCGTGTGTGTTTCTTATTTGTACTGAACCAGTGGTCTCAAATTTAGTCACAAGATCGTGGATTGTCGATCTGGAAGGAGGTATAATTGTCCAGGGAAGTTCCGAATAAATTCCTCGCGAACGCGACGAGCTGATTCGTATTTATAATAACATTTACACACATAAATGCGCTGCTCTAATGTCAGCTGACATCTCATCTTGTCGAACGATAGTAAACTGACTAGTTCAAGGACGAGCGGCTGGCAGAGTGAAATGCAGACGAGGAGAGAGCGCTGCCTGACGGGTGAAACCCCGTGAGGCCGGTCCGGGTTTATATTGGAAGCCCGTTACATTCTTGCATGTACTTTTTCCATCTTTACTAACATTTTATACTATTTTAAACATTTTGCGACGATACTTATAAAACTTTTTAAAATGATTAAATATTTATCTACATATGCAAATTGTCGTATTTATCCCAAAGGATTTTTTTTCAAAGTTCTACAGAATCATTGTGCACACGCACGATGGTAGAGATTTCTGTGAAATAGGAATGACCAACATTTACAATTAATTTGAAAATATACTTTAAGAAATGGATGCTCACTCATGGATAAATGTATAAATAGGGCAGGTAGTCGACAAAATTGCCAGTCTCAAGACAACCCTTGAGTTTCTTCTCGTTTTTGTGTAATAAAGTTGTTTTATATTGCTGTGCAAACTGAACCGTGTTATATACATTATTTTGTCTGTATTTCAGTCAATACGTTATGTCTTTAAAGCATGCATGTAAAACCCTTACACTTCATGAGAAAATTCTGATCCGATTGAGGGTCTTTCCACTTTTCAGTGGTTGCCCTTTTACCAGCCGGCTGCTGGCCCTTCACATCCACATGTGTCAATCACAGAGGTAGATGATCAACAGCTAGTACAGGGGTGACATGTGGTTAGCATGTCGAGTCCCCCAGCCGTTATAGCTGGTTCCTCAACCTGGAGCCGCTACTTATTGTAGCTACCCAATTGCCTCATGATGCTGGGTGGCACCGGTCCCATACTGGCAGAAATACCATGAGAAAATTTCCCTCATGGAGACTCGAACCAGCGCAAGTCCAGTAGCTCTGTGCCACGGCTTCCTACCTTAACCGCTCGGCTACGGCGCGGGACTGAGAAAATTCAAGCTTGTAATTTGGGAACCTTATAAGAAGGAAAACTGCCAAGATAGAAATATTTAAGGAACCGTCATATTCCTTCATAGACAGGTTTTATTGTAATTGTTACAAAAAGTTTAAAATAGTAGCAAAATGTCGGTGGTTAAAAATACATGCTTTCAATGCTTGTGCGATCATTGACCTATTTGATGGCATATAATGCGCTCCTGCTTGCGCAACTTCAAACATACAGTAAATCGCTAATTTTATTAATCTTCATAACAGGACATATTTTAAAATAATATCGAGTTTTTACTGAATTTGCTACTAATGATAACAAAATATTACTTTTCTCTTCAAATAGTAAAATGGGAAAAAGTCCACTATTTGATTCATGTATTTTATGTCTTTCGGGCTAAATGGCCGTGGTCTGGTTTTATTAACACTCAACGTTTTGTCTACTACTGCGGTAGACATCCTCAGGAGATTCTGCATGCTCTTTGACCTCCTAACTCTTCAAATGTCAGTTGCAGACTGGCTGTGCGTTGGAAATCATGTTGAGTGATGTTTTCTATACAGTCCTTTACTTTGGAGCTATTTTTTGATTGGTTGTCACTGGCATAAGTCATAGGTTTTATTCTCGTGTTATATAATGCTGGAATCCAAATTTTATTAATCTTCATAAAACCAGACCACGGCCGTTTAGCCCGAAAGACATAAAATACACAAATCAAGACACCTACCGTGTCTAGTACATAGCCCACTATTTGTCCATCACTTACTCCATGAATTCTTTTAAGTTCTACAGAGTAGCAATGTGCATGCGTGAGTTGCTCTGGTACTTAATGTAGCTTCCGTTAGATGGCTCTCAAAACAGAGTCATCAACTTTTGGAATAAATTCTCGAACATTTATAAAAATGGATATAAACCAACTTCCCATTTCCTAACCTAACAAAATAAGTTACATGCATATTTATTTAGGTAAACTTTTATCACTTACCAATATGAGATGAGCGATAAAAAGTTAGCTAAATAAATAATACCTCATAGTGGAATTCCTTAAAAAAAAAAAGTAAATACACACATATTATTTAATAAAACTATAAACTACTTATATTTTTTTAAATTTTAAAATACAATAGGAAGTAACATTAAGAGGTTTGTTTAATAATTAAAACATTTGGTCTGTTCATTCTTACCTCTTAAGAGTTGTTTTTGTCGAACATATGTTTCAGAGCTTCATTGCTGACGATGGGGCTAAGAAAGCTCTGAAACATGTTCGACAAAAACAACTCTAAGAGGTAAGAATGAACAGACCCAAATGTTTTAATTATTATTCTTATGTAACCCATCGGAACCTAACAAAATGAAGTATTATTTTCTTGAAATATGGTTTGGAATTAATTGCAAATGTTGGTATGCTGATTTGAGAGCCATCTAGTGGAAGTTACATTAAACATTTGCACGTCTGCAGAACTTGATTCAACAATATTTGAATAATTATATATATATTTAAAAATCTTAAGAAATGTTTATAGAATCATTCCAAAATAGTACGAAACATTATTAGATAGTAATAGTGTATAGTGCAACAGTGGCATAAGAATGTGTTCTATGGAAAGTAGGTGAATGACAAATACTAGACCACAGCCGTAAAATGTTTTCTAATGGCGAGATTTGGACGCTTAAGTAATTTTTTCTCTGGCTTCCCAGTCAAGCGAACAAGGTCCTTAGAGTGTTGTGCAGTTGGATTTAAAGCTGGACAGACTAGAAGTCAGCTGTAAAATGTTATTAAAAACAAAACCGTAACACTCCAATTTGGCAAAACTTGTGTGTTGTGTGGGGCATTTTAAAAATTGCATTGCATTATGAAAACGTGAGCTGACAAATATCTATATAAATACTGAAGTAACTACTTAATACGACTTATCTGTAAAAGTTGGACACAAATTCTGAAAAAAATTATTACAGTATTACATCAATGTGCAGTTACTTGTAATCACAAAATTATCACTTGAAAACAAATAATATACTGATGCATAAGAGATTGTATGATGTTAGTTCACACAGACGATTATTGCTGTAATATTCTAACATAGGGTATTTTAAACATCGTTTGGCTTAATTTTATAATTGAGTAGAAAATGTTGAAATCAATGTGAAGAATTGTTCAATTAGTTAGGCATTTTTGTTGTGCTTTTTCTGTTTAACCCTCTGCAAGTCACTGGTAAAATCTGTGTCAGAGACTTAAATTGCACCCGCTGATGTGATCGGCTTTGCAAGTAGTTTAAGTATATTGTTTGGCAGGTAATGGACAGGAGCATCAGATCCAATCTAATCGGCTCATGACACCTAAAGGGTTTAAGTCGGAATCTAAAAATGGTTTATATAATAAATTTGGAAATTTTTAACATTATGAGGTTTAATTCATAAGAATTAAATGAATATTGATTTCTTCTTATCTCATACTTCTATGTTTTTTTAAACATAGCACTGCAGTATCAGCGGCCATTGTCACCATCCTCAAGATGGCAGTTTAGAAAATAATTCCTTCAAAAGAACACCAGATGGCAGTTTGGATAATTACTGGCAAAAGAAAAAATTGACAGTCGTGAAAACAGCTGAGAATGGTGACGATGGTCGCTGATACTGCAGTGCTGTGTTTAAAAAAACATAGAAGTATGAGGTAAGAAGAAATCACAATTCATTTAATTCTTATCTAAAACGGTACAAAAAATTTACAAAATTTGATGATCTGTTAGTCGTCTATTAAAATGTTGGGGGATTCTATGCCACCAACATAAATTCAAATAAAATACACAATTTATATAATATGAAGTGAGTGATAAAATATTCTACCTAAACACAATTTAGTATTGCAATAAGTGAATAGTTACCTGATATATATACAGTGAGATCAGTTTAGTAGTGGAAGGCAGATGCAGGGTTTGTGCTGTGCGATAACGGGACTTGAAATGGGCTGTTGTACACTTCAGGTCGCAAAAATTTTTCAATTTAATATCTTATTCCACTGATGCACTAAACACTTTTAAAACATTTTGCAACACTTTTAAACATCTTCCAATGTTGCAACGATCTTTTTTTTATATTTATATATTTACGTAAAACATGGTCGTGCTACATTGCTTACTGCTATTTTCCCTCCTCTTCCTATGTTGTTCCAGCGTTGTCCACCATAAACAACCCAAAATACTCCAGATGTTGCCAACCATTTCCACGTTCCCTGGATTTCACCTACGTTAGAGTAATTGATTTGTGTTACAGTAATTGATTTAGGTTTGGTTAGCTTTTAGGTTCCTTGCTTTTTAAATGTGATTTGATACGTAAAATAAATTACCTCTTCATATTTCCACTAGTTTGTTTCGTGTTAATTATACATTTTTAGACAAGTTCTGGGAATTTTGTGTCAATGTTGGTCATACTGATTTCTCATACATATACTGCCAACTGCTGGAGGTTGCATTTATCTACCTGGGATAATTGGAGCACTAGTGCATGCGCACTGCGATTCTATAGAACTTAGAAAAATTTTTATGCGACCCGAAGTGTAGCATATCCTTGAAATGTGCACCGACTCAGCAATTTACGAGTTCATGGCCAGTCAGATAGTGTACCTCAAGTAGATAAGGTGCTTGATAGCTTTTCCTTGTGAACTGAATGACGTGCGTATAATGTAAACTGAATGACGTGTGTATAAGTTATTTCAATTTTAAAATATGTATCTTATAAAACATAAGTGTAAAGTGAATCACGTGTGTATGTGGGTAAACTGTATAATGGCTAATAATTTTTCTACCGAACGTGTATTTATTCATGAACAATATTTGTTAACTCAGTCTGCCAGCCAAGTATGAAGACTTTTGAAACACAATTCCCGGGTATAAAAATTCCATCACGTTCAACAGTCCATAATCTGTGTAAAAAGGTGTCAAAAATGTATGGACAATGAAGGTGAACAGTTCCAAACACCTGCTTTAATAAAGTAGGTAAGTACGACAATTTGTAAAATATGAAAATGTGTGTGGTTGTATCACCCCGACCCTATGCTGTCCGTTCCCTGCCGCAACTGCGTCAGCAGTGTATAGTGAAATCCCTGTATCTGCCTTGCACTACTGAACTGATCTCACTGTATACACACATATATTAAAAAAAAAAAAAAGAGAGAAAAGTTGAAAATAGGCCTAAAATCACCATATTTGCAATGTAAAAGGTGTATTTGTCATTGCTGAAGCAGTGTAGCCAACTTCTCAAAAAACCTGTTAAACAAGTGATCACTAAACTAATGTGGCATAATAATTCACCCATTTTCTCACTCTAACTTGCCCAAATTCAGTAACTTACCCACTAATGTAGATGGACTCTAGGGATAGAATCCCCTTCTATGTGAGAGAACATGGCAATTGGCTCTAGCGGTAATAGGTTTTGTTATCACATTGACCAACATGATGCTATAAGTCACGAAAGTAGTGTACTATTTGTCTCTCACAAATTCTTCTAAGTTCTACAGAATTGCAATGCGCAAGTGCGAGTTGCTGTAATGGATAATGTAGCTCTGGTACATGGCTTTGAAGTCGGCGGTTACCAACTTTCGGAATAAATTCCCAAATGCTAATAAAATGGACGTAAACTAACTTCCCATTTCCTAACAAAAACAAATTAGATGCACATTATTTAATAACTTTAAACTAATTCTATTTCACTAACTTGTCCCATCGGAATCTAATAAAATTAAGTTAATTCTTGAAATATGGTTTGGAATTATTTGTAAATGTTGGTAACACGATTTGAGAGCCATCTAGTGGATGTTACATTAAGCATTTGTGCATCTGTAGAACCCTATTCACAATATTCGTGTAATTATATAAATATTTTAAAAATTTAATAAAGGGTTATGGTCTAAAATGTTTAAAATAGTACAAAAAGTGTTTAAAAGCGTTGTAGTGCAACAGTAGCGTAAGGATGTTGTGTGGAAAATCATGAGGCAAATAGGTAACCTCAGCCAAAGTAACTTGTTCTCCGATAGAATATTCACGGATGTTTAGAATAGCCAAATGAGTTAACGGTCAAAACTAAGGCTGAGGTTTGCTTTAAGACCCACACAACTTTCCATCTAACATTTCATGCCACTGATGCACTAAACACTTTTTATCATTTATAATGTTTGGTACTACTTTAAACATTTTAGAACCATTTTATAAATATTTCTTACAATTTTTAAATATTTATCAATTACGCGAATATTGTGAATATAGACGCGGGAAATGCTTCATGTAACATCTGCTAGGTGGCTCTCAAATTAGGAATGACCAAAATTTGAAAATAATTCCAAACCAGATTTCAAGAAATTAGATTCCAATGGGACAAGTTAGTGTACATAAAATTAATTTATAGTTTATTAAATAATATGCATGTAATTTATTTTGTTAGGTTAGGAAATGGGAAGTTAGTTTACGTCCATTTTTAAAATCATTTGCAAATTTTTTTCCCAAAGGTTGGTAATGCCGACTTCAGAGCCATCGGCTGATGTTTCCATTAAGCACAGTGAGAAATTTTTCTAAGTCCGAGGCAGACACCACATGCATGCACCAACATTTTCAAATTATTTCCCACCATTTACAACAAATTTTACATTTTTTCGAACATATTTTTCTATATTTAACTATATACGTAACATGAAGATGTGGCAGCCAACATAGGTTATGTAATGTTAATATTATTCGTTTTTAAACACCTTAATGATGGACAAATTATATTTGAAAAGAAAAATATACGCCTAGACTGGGGTTTGAACCCAGGACCTTTGACTTTCTATGTCAATGCTCTTCCATCTGAGCTCAGATGGAAGAGCATTGACATAGAAAGTCAAAGGTCCTGGGTTCAAACCCCAGTCTAGGCGTATATTTTTCTTTTCAAATATAATAGGTTATGTACTTTTAGAATTTGAGAACTTACTCATTTATTTTTGGATGTTGCATTCTTTCACAGGTTAGAGTACTTAATTGCGTTAGGTTAGCTTTTAAGTTTGTTAAATAGCATGTATAACGTTGGCTGCATCGTGATATTCTATAGAGTAAACTGCTTCGCATTTGTTGGCGCATGCGCGTGGTGTCTATCTGGGACTTAGAAAAAATTTCTCACTGCGCTTAATGGAAACATTATCCAAGCCATCTTCCGGAAGCTACATTAACCATTACAACAACTCCTGCATGCACACTGCGATTCTGTAGAACTTAGAAGAATACATGTGGCGATAGGGAAAAAGTCTGTTATATGTCGGAGACGAATTCTTCTAAGTTCCACAGAATCGCAGTGCACATGCACGAGTTGCTATAATGGTTAATATAGCCTCTGGTAGATGGCTCTGCAGTTGGCGTTACCAACTTTGTGAATAAATTTCCAAATGTAAAAAAAAAAAAAAAAACTAGTCATTTCCCAACCAAAGAAAACAATTTACATGCATATTATTTATTCCCAAATGCTTAAAAAATGGATGTAAACCAACTTCCCATTTCCTAACCTAACAAAACAATTTACATGCGTATTATTTAATAAACTATAAACTAATTTTACGTACACTAACACTAAATATGGTTTGAAATTATTTTCAAATGGTGGCAACATTGGAACAACATGGGAAAGTAGCAAGTAAGTAATGTATCCACGATCATGTTTTACGTAAATATATAAATATAAAATATTGCAAAGAAAGCTTGAAGATTGTTGCAAAATGTTTAAAACAGTACAAAACATGTTTACAAGTGTTTAGTGCATCAGTGGCATAAGAATGTAAGTGTAAAATTATGACCGGCATATAACTTACCTCACCCAAAAATAGTTCAATTCCAACATTTTCTTAACTCATAATTCAATAATTATTTAAGAAACCTACTGTTCATTATAAAAGAAACATAATAGTTCAATGACGGTTTAGTCTCAGGTTTTTTTTAACCTAAACTAACTTTGATTTTTAAAATTAAGTTCCTAAATAGTTTATTTTTGTTAAGTTGAACCCAATGAACAATTAGGTCTCTTAAATACAGAGAAACAGCAGTTTATAGCTCACCATGAAATTTTCTACAGAATCATAATGTGTATGCGCAAGGTTTATGAACTTGCTAGATAGAGATCACAATAAATTCCTAAACATGCTATTAAAAAATGGGCACACCCTAACTTATTTCTTAACCTAATGAATACTGGTCATACCAGTCGCCCAAATAGATGTGACATCTATTGACAAAGCCTTGCTCATGCACACTACTTATAAACAATTTAAAGATTTTGAATATATAGATAAATATTTAAGAATAGTAAAAAAAGCTAAGTTTTAAGAATTGTTAAAAACTGCTAAAATAGGAAATGTTACCAGAAACGGAAAAAGTAAATAGTGCATCAGTGTCATAAGAATATTGCATAGTGTGCCATATTCTACAGTTCAGCCTCTAAATACCCTTAATTCTTACAACTCTGAAAATGAAAAAAAAATTTTGCACAATGAAGTCAATATAACATTACATAGGCCTTCTATGAAAATATTAAATAAATTTGAAAGCTGCTGACACAAATTACACATAAGTTTAATAGTAAAACTATTTTTCCCTCCATTAACATTTTACAATGAATAGAAACAGCAATGTTCAATGAATAAAAAAAAAATTCATCAAATTTTTTAAAATGTAAGCTTCTCACTTGTTTTCCTACACTGTGTAACTTACTTATAGAAACATAAAACATGTCTTTATCAGAAATATAAACTTTCAAAATATTACTCATCTGCATTCTTGCCTTCATCCTCATGTGCCGGACTATGCCATGTGAGGCGTTCTCTCGTAAAATTGAATGACAATTTGTGGACAACGAACATTAGCCTTTTTTGCAGGAACCAAATCTGCTTCATCCGTACCCTTCCATTTCATCAAGAACATGAGTTCTCCACTGGAATCCGTAGCACCTATAATGCGTTCCGGCTCTAATCCTCTATCGAAGCCTTGAGGCTTTTTCTCTTCATCGCTCAGCTTTTTTTTGGCAGGTCTTTTATCATCCGCAGGAGAACTTGTGCTCTTCCTTTTCTTATCTTCTTTCTTAGCTTGTTCTTTTTTCTTTCTATTTTTTTCAAATTGAAAATTAAATCTGGACAATCGAGATTCTCCTCAGGTTCCCAAGTATTGTCGTCATTGGAGTATCCTTTCCATTTCAAAAAGTATTCTACTTTACCGTTTCTTACCGGCGATCCAGGACTTTCTCTACAGAAAATTCTTCTTCGCCTCTCCCAGAAGAATTATCTTTATCGGTTTTCTTGCTCATTTTTGTACAATACGTAACAAAATCCTTTTCGCGCCTTAAGAAGAACACTTTCCGTTGATTTTCGGCTTGAAAGTCGAGTCGTCAACGATGATAATACAAATACATGTTATTTTTCAGTCTTGCAAACATATTTTTAAGAAAATGACTATAATAGAAAATAAATTTCCTAAAGTGTATATATTTTAATTCTTTGTTTATTAATATATTCTAATATTGCTATATTAATTAAAATATTATTTATTATATTAAACGAAATTAAACATATATTAATTGTGTTAATTGTAAATATGGAAAATTATGGATTTTGCCGCTAGAGGGCATATCAGCGCGATCTCTACCCTTTGAAAAAGACGTGAACAATATCACCAACATAGAAAATGTTGACGTAAAAGTAGCCATTTAATTTAAATTAGCATCAGGAGTACCAATAAAGGAAATTTATAGCTAGATTTGTATATATATATATATATATATATATATAACCGTATATAATGGTATATAAGGTATATAACCGTTCTCTAGCGTTCTCTAGTATATAACTCCCTCATTTTTATTTTGGAGAAGATTACAATCCTCAACCAAGCCTAATCTGTGCTAAGCCTTTTATCTACATCGGGCACCAACTGCAATGCAATAAGGCTATTTGAGAAATCAAATCCATTTTAGCTACCATTCACTATTCATTAATATAGGGCATATGTAAATAAAATGAGCCTATGTCCCTTCATTTTTCTAAAATGTTAGTGTTTAGAATGTCACAAAAATGTCCAGCTTGTTATGTAGAATTTAATAATTGTCCACAATGATTTAATTAATGTCCAACAATTTTATTCCCTTTTTTGTGTATTAAATTTATATCCAAAATGTATAATGTCCATTAAAAAATATATAAAATTATCAGCACTTTTTTTTTTAATTCTTTGGTTGTTTCAAATAATGTACAAAATTACATTAAAATTTTCTAGGTTTCATGATAGGATATAACTCTTAGGAGTTAATTATTGTTTTGTTTGTGTAGTTCATATGTAGAGTGTCAATTCAAAACATATTGAGTGCAGAAAAGCAAATTTTACAGGAAACATTTACATTTCATGGCTATTCTTACAAATAACTGTTTTACTTTCCAAGGTTCTATAGGCCTGTAGTAAAGAGTGACCTTTTATTGGAGATACCTGTATCGTACCACAGATATTTCCAGAAACCTGGGGATGCTTTCCATTGAAATCATAGACCAACAACTTGCATACCACTATTCTCATTTAGTACATCACATCATTTATTTAAAAAAATAATTATTTAAATCCATTAATTGAAATTGAAATAATAAAAAAAAATGTGGATGATGGAGAAATTCCAAATACACATTGAAAACACGATAAAAAACTGCATTAAGTACAACTATTGGTACTCATGAGACAGGAATCATATTAGCCAGTGTAATCAGTCATTACTTGAGTAATTGTGTTTTCCATTGTCATGCTCTTCTGCTTGTACATTAACAAAAATTGCCATGTGCATCTCTGGAGATTTCACCCAATTTTTTCTCCCTTGTATTATTTCACCCCAGATCTTTCATCCTGTTCTATCACTCTCAGATATTTCTTCCTTGTATATTTTCATCCATATGCTATATCCCCTTTTCATTATTTATACCATTGTAATTCGTTTATAAAGTTTCACAACACATATCTCTCTTGAACCCATTGCAGTTAGTTTCTATAGATTCACAACAGAAAATTAATTTGAAAAATTTGACAAGTTTCACATTTAAAAAAGTTAAAAATATCAAAATCTGTACCTGCAATATCAATCATCCATCAACAATAAAAACTCATTAAAACAGTGAAGGCCTTTTAGAACTTCATGTTCCAATCCTCAGCAGCTAGGTAGCCAGTAATTAATTTCTATGAGCATATTGTAGAGAGGGTTGAGACGGTTGGGCGTGTTCTCGTTTAGCAGGTTTTTCTTTCTTGCTTCTTTCAGTATTTCTATCTTCCAACATGTTTATTTTTTGGTTATTACACTCTCTGTGTTAGTATGTTTTCAATAGTATTAAACTAATGACCTGCATTTATGACATGTTTTGCAAAGCTTGATTTTCCCTCATTAAATTTAAAGTCTCTGAAGTGTTCATTGTATCTTATATGAAACAAGAAAAATGGCACAGTTAATAAAATCAAAAATAGAAGGAAATATTTTGGTCTAGATCAGCATTTCTAATGCATCTTCCCTTACATGAACATCTACCTGCATAAGAATTAAATGAATCGTGATTTCTTCTTACTT
>JASPKZ010005326.1:0-12125 GCA_030220185.1 Diploptera punctata
ATTAGATCATCTTCGCTTGGTAATACTCATATTTTACCCATATAATAAATAATGTGGGCTTATCTTGGTGATAGAAATGAGGGGTTGAGCGTTTGTACCATCAATGAACAATAATCCACAAAATTATCCCAGTCATTTACATATTTATTAACATAAATGACTCATTGTCTGATTTAAGCCGTGATTGAAAACTTTCCACCTTTCCTTGAGCTTGGGGGTTGTTATGCGGTTGATTTAATCGTCTGATTTGGAATAATTTAAAGATTTCCTTAAAATAATATCTTGATAAAAATTGAGTTGCTCGTATCGCAAGTAATATGTTCTGGACAGCCATGTCCTAGAAAATATTTGGCGTGACTTGAGCTCTTGCGACTGTTTCTGTTATCCCTGTGGGGGGTGGTAAAGGGATTGCTTCAGAAGTGTCTTGAAAAAATGATTCTTACCATGATCTATTCTGATTAGCTGTTTCTGGGGATGGTCCACAATAAATCTATGGAATATATATTGAAATGGCTCTGTGCTTTCAGGTAAGTCGCCTAATGGGGCGGTTACTAATTTTCCTGTTGTGTGAGTAGCACATGAAACGACATTGTTGAATGATAAACTTACAAACATCTTGCAGTTGTCTTGGCCCAAAAATATTCAGTCTTTAAATTTCGTGAGTGCGTTTAGTCACTTGATGTCATGAAAATATATTTATCATGAGGAAATTCAAGGATTTCCTGTACTAAAGATCTTGGAATAACTATTCTGGGTGGTTTCCTGACTCTATATAATTAAATAACATCCTCTGAGTCAATTTTAAACTAATATGTTTTGTTCCGTACCTAGGTTTATATCTTATTTCATGGACAATAGTGGTCAGTGGTTTGCTCGTCTTTTTTATTCTAGCTTTAGTAATTCTATCATCCTGTTTTTGATCTGATTTTGTGAGGATGGGTCGCGACTGTCACGTAGCGTGATAATACCATCGGCATTAATATGTCTTTTTCCTGGTTTATGTTCGATATCGAACTCATATTCCATAAAGTTTAGAACCCATCTATTTAATCTGGCGCATTGGTGATTTTTGTGGTTATTAACCATTTTTAAAGCTATATGATCAGTGATTAGTTTTGAATTTCGACCATGTAAAATCAACATCTGGAAATTTTTGGTACTGAAAATTACTGCTATTACTTCTTTTATGAGTTACACTATATTTTATTTCATGGGGATTGAGAATTCTGCTAGCATAGCTAAATAGGTCGTTCTTTTCCATTTTGTTCTTGACTTAATATTGCTGGATACAGCATAATTAGATGCGTCCCCATGATATATTAATGTTTTTTTCAAAATTTGGGTGTCCTCAAATTAACTTCTTGGCTAAGAGCGGTTTTCAAAATCATTAACGAATTTCTCTGCTCTTATGGTCCAAATGAAAGATTGATCCTTTTTGGTTATTGTGGTTAGGGGTCAACTTCTAGCTGCGAATAGATTTATAAATGATCTGTTATATCCTGCTAAACCTAAGAATGCTCTAATGTATTTTATCTGTTTTAGTTTTGGGTTATTTCTGGATGGATCGAATTTTATGGATCTGGGGCTACTCCATCTTTATTTATGATTGTGACCTAGATATAGTACTTCTGGGACTGCGAATGAAAATTTATTTAAGTTCAATCTGAACTTAGTATCTCTAATACGGTGTCGAATATTAAGCGTAATCTTCTAGCGGTGTTCTTCTACAGTAGGGGCAAAAACATAATGACATCTAAATATAATACACATTGTCAATATCTTTTAAGCCTAATAATACTGAATCCATTACTTTTGAAATGTGCTAGGACTTCCTGCGAGCCCGAATGGTAATGTTCATATCTATAGCTTCCAAAGGGTGTGACGAAACCAGTTTTATCTTTATCTTCTTCTTTAATAGGGATATGCCAATAAGCATTTTCTAAGTCCATGAGTGAAAAATATTTACTTCCGGCCATTAATGATAAATTTGTTTTGACATCTGGGATGGGGTATATAGGAATTTTGGTAACACTATTTAAAGCTCTAAAATCAGTACAGAATCGATATTTTGGGGTTCCATCTAGGGATTTGTTTCTTACTAGTACTGCCGGTGCGCTCCAAGGTGATGAACATGCAGTTATAACTCCTTTTTCTATCATATCATCTAACTGTCTTTTCATTTCATCTCTTAATGCAAATGGGACTTTGTAAGCATTTTTCTTAATAAGTTGAGTTTCTTCTAAATTAATTTCATGATAACCTTTATTAGTACAAGGGATTGTTCCTGGTGGTGGATCACAAAATAAATCGATATAGTCTTCGAAAACATTTATTAATATTTCTGACTCTTTTTCATTTAATGTTTCAATTTTTCTTTTATGTTTATCTTTGCTCTTTTGTAGATTTATTATCTGCCATGATTCTATTTATTATACACGTCTGTTCGTAATATTCAACGGTTCTATTTCCTCAGCGTTACCCAATATTGTATTCTTACCTATCGATAATGGTTCTTGACTAGTATTAACCATTTTAGTAATGCAATAACGATATACATTTCTTTGATCCCTGTGTTCTTTTATATCTTAGCCGCTTGAATCTATTACGTCATTCTCTGACTCTAATTCGGTGCGTATTGGGACAACAAAAGTTTCACTGTTACTTTCTCCCTCTATTTTATAAACATATGACATTTTTCCTATGAATAATATATATTATTTGCTACTAATATTGACAAATTTCAGACAATGTGATTTTCTGTTTGTTTTCTCGAATTAGTCAAAGAATAGTTAAGAATATCAAAATATTAATTTTAAAATCAAACTGAAGTTTGAAAAAATAGGGTATACTGAATATAAGAATACTGCATAATTTCGGTCAGATCTACAAACAAAATATATATACATTGTAAACCTGTAAATAAATAATTATTGTTTTTCAATTTCATATTTACTCTCATTCTATGATTATTTTTGTTTTTACCCGAAGAGAACCAAAACTGAACAGCTGCTGTCTTATAACTCAATGTTGATTCTCTAAAGGCTAGAAGAATACAATCTCGATGACAAATTATCTGGTCCTCCAGATTGGACATTTTAACAATGGGCCAGCTCCCTGTTCTAGAGATATAAAATGTATAGTGCTATTAGTCCAAAAGAGAATAAAGTAGGATTGAATCAATCCGAGCAAAGTTTCAGTTGTACACCTACGAGCAATGTAAACAAACCTGATGTATGGACTGCGTTTTCATTGGTTGAATAACAGTTTGAATATAACGTGTAAGAAAATGTATTTATACACTCGAAATTAATAAAATTAAAATAATACACACACACGCATATATATATATATATATATATATATATATATATATATAGCATGAAAAAATGTTTGAACCGGAATTTGAACCCAGAGCTCTAAATGGATATTTGAGTGCGCTACCAATTACGCTATCCAGACATCCTAGTACAAATATTTATTTTTTCTTTATATATGTATATATATATATATTCTCTATCAGGAGAGTAGCGAGAACGCGATCTCACTGTCCTCTAGTGGGCAATATATCCAATATGAATTTAATTATATCGAAATATATACCTAGCACATGTGTATGTAAGTTATGTGGGAGCATACAACCTATAATAATTTTCTTCTTCTTCTTCTACTACAAGGTTTAGGCTATACAGCCTGTTCCGGCGACGTTAAGAGTGGAGTCCATCTTCTACGTGGTCGGCCAACATCTCTTGTTCCTCTGGGATTATACAGGAAGGTTATTTTTGGTATTCTTTCGTTGTTCATTCTCATTAAGTGTTCTGTCCATTTCTTATTATTTTCGCTGATTTTATCTTCAATTTATATATATATATATATATATATATATTTAATTCTTCTCGTATAGTTTCATTCCTTATTCTATCCGCTCTTGTGCATCCTTTCACATTACGTAAAAACAGCATTTCCGCGGTCTGTATCCTGCTTTTATCCCTTGATTTCATTATTCAATTTTCACTTCCATACAACAACAAAGGAACAGCCATTGTTTTATATAATTTAAGTTTCGTATCTTTCCTTGTTTTCCGACCTAAGGTTCTTTTTATGGTTCCACAAATAGCCTGACAATTATTTACTTTATTTTCTATATCTTTATTTTCTCTATAAGTTATATCACATCCTAAATATTGGAAATGTGACACTTGTTCTATTATCTTGTTATCCAGTACAATTTTTGATCTAACTCCATATTTACCAGTACATAAATATAATAATTTTAACGATTGAATAAGCATTAACCGCGGTGGATAGTAGTTATTATGCTAGTTGTTTCTGGTCCCGAGGGTCGCGGGTTCAAACCTGACCGGATTCATTTGATTTTTTATGATGGAAAAATCCAAGGAGCAAGTCCTCCGGGTGGGACTTGAAGCCGTTGGATCTCAGTCTGAAGATTTTCATTCGCGTAAAAGATCCTTAAGCCTGAATAAAATGGCATCTAAGCAAAATGTACCGAATTTCCCCATACTAGTACTACCTTGGTTTCCTAGATGTCATATGAGGCGCAACACTGACCACGAGCCACTCTGACATCTATCCGAAAACAAGTACAATTAAATTAGAATGGTTGAATTTCTCCCCTGTAGGAGGTGAATTTACAGGTAAGACAGCATTGATCACATATCTGCTTGCAGACCTATTGAGTATATCTAGCGACATCATGGAAAAAGTGTAAACGTCTGGTTAGGTAGGTCCACATGTAATTTTTATCATAAATAAATAAATAAAAAATGGAAGTTACTAATTTTTTGTAACATCTTTCTTATATTCAGGCGTATTTCCCCTAGTTATACGGTATAACCTAAGAAATATGTTTCTATCATTGACACTTCCGTACACAATGCAGTCAAATGGCGGGTAAAAGTAACACCACGGTTCCACCAATAGACGTTGTCGGCGGAGAAATATCTTAAGCAAGTTTGTTTACAGTACAACAGGAATTTAGCTCGGATACAGTATAGCAGTTAGTGAATATAGAATGTTGGGACAATCACGGTATTTCAGACAAGATTAATGTAATTCCGAAAATGCATTTGGGATGGATGCTAAAACAAGAAGGAGAAGAGGAAACCCACAACAATAGTGGATGGATGACATTAGGAGAAGTATGAAGTGAATTAAATTAGCAGTAGAAAATGCGGAAGTAATCAAATAATAATTGTAATACGAATGATAATCTAATTGGTTTTATCAAACCCGTAGTTTCATATCCGCGCTGACATAAGCCCTCCATAAATCCCTAACCTGAGCTAATATTTCCAATCAACCCCTGTGTAATCCATTTTCCTTCAAATCATGACTAATGTACTCTCCCATCTCATTACTGGCTTACTTACTGGTCATTGTGTCTCTGTTTCTCCTACAAGGAATTTCCTTGACCTGTCATTTCCCACTCGTCCTACATGTCCAACCCATTGCAGTCTACAAGACTTAATGTTCTTGTTATATCTGGCTTCCCATAAAGATAATGCAGCTCATCTGTTACATAATTTTCTACATTCTCCTGTCTGATCACTCCTCGTTTTGTCCAAAATCTTCCTAACAACTTTATTTTCATATACCGGTACTTGTAATATTTTCTCCTCCCTTAAAGTTAGAGTCCACGTTTCGCGTGCATATAGTATAACTAGTATAATAACAGTTATATATATATATATATATATATATATATATATATATATATATACAGTTTATTATTTTTTTAAGAAATTGGAACGACCAAAGTCTCTGTACTACATAATAGTATACATTTCTAGAATTGAGATTAAGTTTAATTCATTGTACATAGCATTTAATCATGGTTCCTAAAAGTATTTTAACTCAGTCACTTTTTTAAAAATACTCTTTATATGTCATTAACTCTCCGATTCCTTGAAGATGATGATGATTACCCTCCGTTTCCATTACACAACTTTAATCAACTGTCATATCATCGGGGTAACGCAACTCCGCCCTCAAGGCGCCCACCTAAGGAGTGGGTTGCAATTCCGCAGATGAAACCATAAATGTCAAAGACAGTCTGATGGCATTGGTAATATGCTGCAATGTATGAATAACAATAATAGTAGTAATAATAATAATAATAATAATAATAATAATAATAATAATAATAATAATAATAATACCTTAATGACTTACTGGCATTATCAAACACGTGGGTACATGGCTGCGCAAAGATAAGTTCTCCATAAATCCCTAACTTGATCGAACGTTTTCCAATCATTCCCTGACGCTATTCTTGGTCTACCAACTGGAATTTTCCCTCTAGTTACCCTGCAGGAAGCTTCCATGCCACTCTTTTATTCCCCATTACTGTCATATGACCTATTCATCGCAGTCTATGAGACTTAAATCTTCTTATTGTATCTGCTTTCCTATAAAAACCATCACTGTTACAAAGTTTTCTCCTTTAATCTCTTTGATCCAAAAATTTTCCTTAAAACTTTATTCTCACATACCGAGACTCCTAATATTTTTTCCTCCCTCAAATGAAGAGTCCACCTATCGTATCTATAGTCTCCCAGGGCAGTATTCTCGGACCTCTTCTTTTCTCAATCTACATAAATGACTTACCAGCTGTACTAAACCACTGCCGTTATCACCTCTATGCTGATGATCTCCAAATTTACCTACATTCGCCTCCTCATTCTCTCTATAACAGCTTGACGAAAATGAATGATGATCTCATATCCATATGTAACAGGTCTTCAAGTATCTGTCTAAATCTAAATCCTAAAAAGTCGCAAGTAATTCTAATTGGACAACAAAAACCGCTTATACAACCTTTGACATATCTGCACTTCCAAACATTACTATAAACAATATAATTATCCTTTATTCTTCCTCCCTTATTCCTCTTGTGTTGCCACACTTCGATTATTGTGATATTATATATAATGATCTAAATTATGACTTGTCGCAGAGACTGCAGCGTGTTCATAATGCTTGCCTTCGATTCATTTTCAATATCCGCCGTTATGACCATATTTCCGAACACTTCAATAAACTCTCTTGGCTCCGTCTTACTGACAGACGTAAATTGCACTCTCTTTCACTACTTTTCAAGCTCCTGAATTCCTACACTCCTATTTACCTGGCGTCCAGATTTGAGAAGTTATCCTGTTACCACAATATTGACACTAGGTCACAAGATAACAGTCTGCTAACAATCCCTCTTCATAGCACTTTCTCTTATTCTACTTCCTTCACAGTAGCCTCTGCCCGATCCTGGAATTTCCCTCCTCAAGATATCAGGGGTTGCCGCACACTTGGCACTTTTAAGTCACGCTTATGGAGTTACCTGTTGTCTAATAATTAATTTATATCTATTTATTTAAATTTATACTATGTCATTAATAATTTTTCTCGTTTTTTTATATCTTGTACGTATTATACATTAAATTCGTTAAATATAGAGTAAATCAAAATACATTATTAATAATAATTGTATTGCATTTATAACATGTAATTGTTTATGTTTATTGTAATTTAGATGTAAGATTATTTTCTGCATTTTTTTAAACCTGGCTGAGTGGTAGACAAGGCATTCAGGCCTTAACTCTGCCAGGTAAAATAAAGCTATTATTATAACTCTGAGAATAACAGTTTTATATATTTTCAATTTAACTTTTTTATAGGAGTTGGCACTACCTGAGTCCCTGTAATACATAATAGCACACATTTACAGAATTAAACCTATGTTTAATTTCTTTGTGCATCGCATCCCTATTTTTAATTATTGTTCTAAGTTATTTAAATTAAACCACTTTCTTAAAATTTCCCTCATTTGCCTATTACTATTCATTACTATTATATAATATATTCCAGTGTGTGACCGTATATTTAATTTTATTGATATTAATAATAATGGATGTTTTAAGAAGATCAGCTGGAAAATCTACAATGGATAGAATACGAAATAAAGAAATAAGGGAAATTATGGGTGTACATGAGGAGCCGGACATCAAAGACATCATAGAAAAGAAAAGATTGCAGTGGTATGGTCATGTCAAACGAATGCCAGAGCAAACATTGCCAAAAATTGTTATGGAATGTATCCCAATGGAAAGGAAGAAGAGAGGAAGACCGAAGAAAACTTGGATAGAAGGGGTACAAGCAGCTATGAATATCAGAGGAATGGAGGAAGATCAATGGATGGATAGAGAGGAACGGCGTTTGGTTTCCGGAAGACGGCGGCAGCTGCCATGATACCGGATGATGATGATGATGATGATATTAATAATATAGAAAATAACTATTATTACCAGGTAATTTATAACACTTCTTCCCATGCAACTCTAGAAATGAAATTATTTACTTTATAAAGAAAGTCTACAATTTTTATGAAACATGCTCTAACATTGCAAGTAATTTGTGACTTGTATCAAGAGGAGCACAAATACCAGCTTAACTAATTTGTCAACAGGTTTTTTAATTATATTTGAGTTGCGTTTTTGACTCACCTCATATTTCTTTATTTTTATGGAGACAGATTTCGTTGATATCTGTGCAACATTCTGCATATATTACAACTGTGCGTAAAAATCAAGAAATATCAGGTGAGTCAAAAAACATAAGTGAAATATAAATAAAATAAACCTCATAGTGTTATTTCCCACATATATTCAAAAACTTTTTTAGGATATGAGATTACGAGCATTTGAGAACAATGTACTTACGAAAACGTTTGGACCAAAGAGAGATGAAAAGACAGGTGGATGGAGAAGACTTGCTAAATGGTAGCCAGATATAATAGCAGTTAAGTCTCGTACACTACGATGGGCAGGACATGTGGCACGAATGCGGAATGAAAGACGTGCGTGGAATCTTCTTGTAGGAAAACCAGAGGGAACGTCCAGTTGGTCGACCAAGAATGAGGGGGGAGAATAACATTAACTATGATTGGAGGGAAGCATATTATACAGGGGATGATTGGAAAATATTAGCTGAGGATAGGGATGTATGTGGAGCTTATGTCCGCGTGGCCATGAACCTACGTAATCGATAGTACCAGTGAGATACTTATAACATTTTATACAAGTTCTTAACGACGATTTGTACTTCACTAGTAATAGTAATAGTACTAGTAGACTTTATTAGACAAAAAGTAAGATATTTGCAATATTATTTACAAATATATGTCGCATGTGCAGTAAGCCGTACGTGATGTTGACAGTCCGTTACAATAAAGTAATAATTGGTACTAGTATAAAGAAAAAAAAAAAACAATAACATTACAATTACGTAAAGAAAACGCAATAATATTACAATTACATAATAATACAATAACATTATACATTAATTAAGATATGTATAATTATTAAAAATTAATGGTATTGCATTTTGATAACATTCATGAATGAGTGTTGTTCTTATTTTCCGCGTTTTGTCCACAATTTTACCCAAGTTTATCCAATTTTCTGGATTTACCAATAACTCGTAGCATGCCAATCTTTCCCGATTTGAATTTAGAAATCTTTCCCCGGTAATAACTGACGTCTCCAATATTCTAAATCATCACATTTTCCTAATATATGTATCTCATCTTCAAAGTTCCCGCACATTGGACATATTCGCATATCGTGATCGTCGCTAATTTTTAGAAATTTCCATGCCCCTAGCCTAAACCAAACAAGCCCTGATCTCTCCTTAAATCCTAGGTTGAGTATATAACATTATTTTCCCCTAACGTGTTTTAGGTATCTTTGTAAACACAGTGAGCGTTTTCCTGTACATTCGGCGAAAGTATCTTGTTGGTTTATATCAAAGTACCTCCTCCTTATTTTTCTCCACACGTTCTTGCGATTTTCAGTCCCTTTTTCCCATATCCAACCCATGCAAAACTTTTGGAGTACTCTCCTAACCTCGTCTGCCCAAAATTTAACATATATGTTTTTAATTTGGTGGTCGTAACAAATTTCTCTAAGCATTGTTTGTTTACCTTGGATTACCCGCAACCAGTATTTGAGTACACGAATTTTTCAGTTTATGTCGTCCTGGAAGTACTTCACTAGCTAATACCCGGCGTGCGCTACTACGCCTAAATAAATGAAAATTAATGTGAATTTATGTTTAGTTGAATAAGTAAAAGGAAAACTTTATATCGTAACTATTTTTAGATACTCCGTTCTGTTTCCCCGGCGTTGTCCGGGGATCTACTCATCCCGATCTTCTTGGCATAAATGAGTTGAACGTAAAAAAAATGAATGTACTTCTTATGATTGGTTGAACAAGTGAAATGAAAAATAATTATAAATATATAACGTAATTATTTTAAGATTACCCGGTATTGCCCGGGAATCTACTTCTCTCTATCTTCTTGGCATAAATGAGCTAAAAGACAAAATTCCTTTTTGTAAGTTATCTGTAAAAGAATACCCGCTATGTTCTGCTATGCTTGCACAGGAATCTACGTACTTGTCTCGATCTTCTTCGCATCAACGAAAGACAAAAATGGTTATTGTGAGTTATCCGTAGAAGCTAAACATATGCTGTCCCGGACTTTTTGTAGAGATTTATGAGATATTCAATTCTGCGTGCAACAATTTTGTGTATTTGTTACAGTTTAGGTAGCGTAAGCAATTTAAGCGTCCAAAGAGCTACTTTTTTCACGTTTCCCCCTACGAAGGGCGATTTTTAAGGGCGTAGGAATTGAGTATCACAACCCTCTTATAATCTATGTTCATTCCGGGAATCTCCTTAACGTTTTTTCAAGAAGCCTCATCACAATATGATCAACGGTATGGCCGCTCATACAGTAAAAACATTCATTTTTATATAATAGATTAATTAATATAGATTGGTTGAAATGATCAATTATAACAGAATCCTCACGAGACATGAGAGTGAATACTACAGCTAATTGTTCAGAGACGCAAGTTCTGTGCACACGTGTCACAAGACATACTGACTTCTTATAATATTCAAAGCAGATAAATTAGTATTGATCGAAGTTTTACTGCTCATGTCTTCACAAAAAGTCTATAAATTGTAATCATACAGTGGTCTTTTTGTTTACCAATGTCTGGTATTCTCTCCTTATATTAAACAATTCACCTCGAAAGACGGTTTTAACTGTGTCTGTTGTGGCCGATGAATTCAGTACCAAACGAAAAATCTACAATATTTTGTGCACCACTTGTAAAGGCGTTCTTTAGTTAAACAGGTCGGTCCTGATCGACTAGTGATTATCAGGGCTGTCTCAGATTTCGAGTTTCGCAGGTGCAATTCTGGCTTAGTTCAATAGAATTGATGGACATCAATTCCTATACATCCTTCTTGGAAAGGGAAATGAAGCCGTGGTCACTTATCATAGACTTAAAGCTCGCACAAGAACTAAAACTCCCAAGGAATAAAAATATAATAAAAAAAAACGGGAGACTCATACTTTGTAAATTCGTATTTTGAATTGTACGCTAATTAATTATTGAGTTGTGTTCGCTATTTTTTGTATATTTCCTTTTTTAATTTTGCGAGCTAACCTTTGTCTATTGTCCCTACCTTCAGTACAATTGTTTTGTTATATTTAAATGTTTATCGAAGGTTAAGTTAGGGCGTCTGTAAGAGGTTACGTTCCTCGATGACATGAGGGTGATGAATATAATGACTACCAGGCGAGTCCTCAAACGCACCTCAACACAAATCATAATTGAAACTGTATAAACTGACAGTAAAAATAACAGTTCTTAGTTCAAATAATCAAGGCACACATCGCATTCTGTTCGAAAATCATTTTTCACAAGTTACCGAGTTAATTCCTGGTTAGAATAAGGTAACTCGGTTTTCTTTTTTTTATCAAAGCCCAATGATAGACGCAATATCACTTTCATGATCCGCTCATCATTGAAACATTTCATATAACTTATACGTTCCATTTAATTCCAATTAAAAGCATTTTTAAATCGATGTAATGGTAAAAAGACCAGTATAATTTGGATAATAGCTATAATTATGGTTCGCATCAACGATCGTTTTGATACATGGGATCCAATCCATCCACCATTAAGTCTGCCCGAAGTCCATGGCTTTCACTGCAATCATAGCATTTTCTTGCTTTACTAGGGATTATAGGTGGG
>JASPKZ010005327.1:0-49902 GCA_030220185.1 Diploptera punctata
TCAACAAGAAATTCATTACTGCATAACAAAGAGAAATAATTACCAAGACACTTAAATACATGAAGATGATGCGTCGTATATAATATTGTGTATAATATCTGAATGCTCCCTCTTTAATAATAATGAGGAGGAGATTCCGTAGCCGAGCGGTTAAGGTAGGAAGCCTTGGCACAGAGCTACGGGACTTGCGCTGGTTCGAGTCTCCATGTGGGAAGAAATTTTCTCATGGTATTCCGGCCAGTATGGGACCGGTGCCCACCCAGCATCGTGAGGCAATTGGGTAGCTACAATAAGTAGCGGCTCCAGGTTGAGGAACCAGCTATAACGGCTGGGGGACTCGACATGCTAACCACATGTCACCCCTACACTGGCTGTTGATCATCTACCTCTGTGATTGACACATGTGGATGTGAAGGGCCAGCAGCCGGCTGGTAAAAGGGCAACTGCTGAAAAGTGGAAAGACCCTCAATCGGATCGGAGATTTTGCTTGCATGAGAATGCAGAGATAATTGCTTATTGTATCCTGATTATTCAGGAAATATGATGAATTTCAAAATACAGGTAGAATTTTGAAGACTGACATAGGTTAACCTATATAATTTAAAATATGTGATAAAATTAATTATGGGAAAAAAATTATGAGATTTTAAAGTTAATAATTAATAAATAACGAGTTGTATCCCACCTCATATTTTGTGATCTTCAAGCATGGTTCTGCAGTTCCAAGAGGCATCCCTCTCATCTTCAGCCATCTTTACGACTGTTGAATTTCGAAATTTAGCAGTCATAAAGATGGCTAAATATGAGAGGGATGCCTCTTGGAACTGCAGAATCATGCTTGAAGATCACTGAGTATGAGGTAAGATACGACTCATTATTTATTATTATAATTATTAAAATACGAGGTGTGATCAATAAGTTTCCAGAATGAGGCCATAAACACAACACAACACTTCAAAGTTTCTATTCAGCACTGTCACCCTCGAAGTAGTCACCTTGGGAGTTGATACACTTGTCCCAGCGCTTCTGCCAATGCTGGAAGCACTTCTGGAAGTCGTCTTCTTTAAATGTGTCCAATGCCTTCTGCGATTCGCGCTGGATGACATCAATGTCCTCAAAACGATGTCCTCGGAGCCGAATTTTTAGCCGTGGGAACAGGAAAAAGTCTGCTGGAGCCAGATCTGGAGAATAGGCTGGATGGGGAACAGTACTCATCCTATTTTTGTCCAAAAACTGGCGGACAGAAATTGCTTTGTGCGCGGGCGCATTGTCGTGATGCAGGAACCAGTCACCAGTCCTCCATTTCTCTGGCCGTTTGCGTCGCACATTCTCCCTCATTCTTTGCAACACTTGTTTGTAGTACACTTGATTCACTGTTTGACCCCGTGGTACAAATTCCTTATTCACAATTCCATTAATGTCAAAAAAAAAACAATCATCATTGACTTCACATTCGATCGAACTTGCCTGGCTTTCTTGGGGCGTGGAGATGCAGGACTCTTCCATTGCGAAGACTGTTGTTTAGTTTCTGGATCGTAGCCATAAATCCATGTTTCATCACCAGTAATAACCTTTTCCATGAACCGTGGGTCATTTTTAAGCTGTTCTTTAAGATCTGTGCAGGCAATCACACGACTTTCCTTTTGGTCATTTGAAAGGAGGCGGGGCACGAACTTCACAGCAATTCTTCGCATGTTCAAATTGTCTTTCAAAATGCATTGAACACTTCCAAACGAGAGTGCTAGTGCATCAGACAGTTCTCGTATTGTAATGCGCCTATCATTTAATACCATTTCCCTCACTCGATCGATATTT
Source organism: Diploptera punctata (assembly GCA_030220185.1). Lineage (NCBI taxonomy): Eukaryota > Metazoa > Arthropoda > Insecta > Blattodea > Blaberidae > Diploptera > Diploptera punctata. The sequence continues at coordinate 1,816 of JASPKZ010005327.1, forward strand.
TTATTGGTTTTGCTGGAAGTTGGTCGTCCCAGACGATTTTCATCCTTAACCGATGTCACGCCCCTTTTAAATTTCGAAAACCACTCAAATGCTTGAGATTTGCCCATTGCTTCCTCCCCATAAGCTGTTCTTAACATTTGATATGTTTCTGTTGCAGTTTTACCAAGTTTAAAGCAAAATTTGATGCATGTTCTTTGTTCCTCGTAATCCCGCATTGTTGCTACACAGAGAAATCGCCGCATGCACAAAAAACGTCTCCACTTCAGAGCTTCTACCAGCATACTGCAAGGTCAGAGAAGGTCGCACGACCCCTCAAATTCATCACAAGGAAATTCTGAGTGTACAGCCTGGGTGAAAATTAAAAACTCCTCAATGACATAATTGTTTTGAAGCCATTCTGGAAACTTATTGATCACACCTCGTATGTGATGTTAATTTAATTTTTCCTATTTATTTTAAGGATACAACATAACCTTGATTATCCGTTGTAATGAAAGGGAAAGGGAGATCGGTTGATCAAAGAAAGCGGATAAAATCAGTATTATTCTATTTTACTGAATTCATGATTTCACTTAAGTACATTGTTTACTTTAAAAATAGTTCACAGGCAGTTTAAAAAAGTCTGTGACTTTCTTTTGTACTTTTGCACTGCTGTTTAATTTTCTGCCTATGTTTATTCAATTTCTTTGAAGTAAATTGGAAAATCCTTATCATCTTGCTGCTCTAGAAAGTCCATCAGCATATCTGCTGATTCTAATGCGGTTTGCAGTGATACATGTTTGACTGCCATTGTTTCCTACTTCTCCCTCATCATCACTGTTACTATGCACTAGGGTACTTGCAGCTTTGCACAAGTTCCCAAACAACACTATTGTGTTACATAAACAAAAATTAGGCCTGTGGTATAATTTTGAAAAGTGTATTGTTGGCTGTTCACAAAAAAGAAAAAAATTTGTTATGGGACAGAATACCTAAACGTAGCGACAGCTAAAGACATTTAAGATACTTGTTAAGGATATGAATTTTACAAAGAGATAAATAAAAGGAGTGAAAGTTTTTGCCAATCTCACTCCATGGGGTGTTATAAACTTCCAGTTATGTAACTGCATGGGACAGTTTGATTTTAATGATGTCATGTACTGTTTGATGCAGTCATAAAATTCAATATTAAATCTTCATTATTAATATCGCAGATAATATTTTAGTTTTCATGAAGAAAACAAATATAATAAAAGAATAAAAAATAAGTGGAAAGATGTTGGGTAATTCAGTAATTGGTTAACAGAGACATGGATAATCGAGGTATTAAATTCTGAACTTACATTGAAAAATGTTCAAAACTGGCATGTATAGTTAGTACTGAGTAGATTCCTAGATGTTACATTGTGGAATATTTCAGTTTGTCATAGATGTAAGATACAGGCCTGCCAAATACAAAAATAGACTGAAAAGAGATTCAGGAGAATCAAATTTGCAGGATATAAATTTTATAAATAACTATTTTAGTAAGAATTAAATTAATCATGATTATTTCATACCTCATACTTCTATATTTGCAGTGCTGTGTATTTAAAGAAATATAGAAGTATGAGGTATGAAATAATCACGATTAATTTAATTCTTATGAATTTGAACCTCATAATGTTAAAAAATTCCCAAATTTAATGTATAAACTATTTTAGTTATCAAGATTTTCCTGAAAACCCATTCAATAATTATGTATACAACAATTTTTGAGAAGTACTATAATTTTTTTTTTTACCGTAAAAGAGATAGTGGTTGAAGATACTTTTGTACTCGAGCAATAATGAGGATTTACAATATATTCATTTTATAGTCAGGTAATTAACAAATTGCATATATTATTTTCTACTCCCACATTCCATGTATTAAAAATAAAATATTTCTTTCACATTATATTTTCATTTTATATGAATTAAGTAAAATTAAAATATAAAATTATGGAATATTCACCTGAAAGGTCCTCTCCTCACCTTAATTAATTATTTAACTGTAGCGCTTTCGGGACTTGTCCCATCATCGGCAGGGTTCAAAACTTGTGTTCCACTGAAGATCTGGTAGAGGGGGTTACATGTTTTGGGCTCGTTTTCGTTTATCAGATTGTCGTTGTTGTGAGCTACTTTCATGATTTCCATCTCTTCGAAAGCGACTCACAACAACAACAATCTGATAAACGAAAACGAACCCAATACATGTAACCCCCTCTACCAGATCTTCAGTCAAACACCAGTTTTGAACCCTGCCGATGATGGGACAAGTCCCGAAAGTGCTACAGTTAAATAATTATTGAATTGAGGAGACCGACCTTTCAGGTGAATATTCCATAATTTTATATTTTAATTTTAAATAATACCTCAATGGAACACATCGTGAATCTTATAAAAGTTGATGAATTAAGTAGTCAAGCAGATGGAGAAGACTACATAACAGTGAACTACATGATCTTCATGGGATATCAGATTAATAAAGAGAGTTGTGTCTCATAGACTGTGCTAGGCAGGATATGTGGTATGATTGTGGAATGAAAGAGGGGCAGGGAAACTCTTGTAGGAAACCCAGAGGGAAAGAGGGCCCAATAGGAAGGCCATGAATGAGATAATAACATTAACCATGATTTGAGGGGAGTAAATTATACAGGGGATAATTGAAAAACATTAGCTCAGGATAGGGATGTATGGAGAACTTATGTCTGCATGGACATGAACCTTCAGGTTTGATAGTGCCAGTGAGATGGTTATGAATTTAAGTAATCCTGCACCATAGCCAAGTAGTCTTATGGCATCATGCCTTGCAGCAGAGGTATGGGCCATCATGACTTTCCATATCATATTTGCGCTGTTTGGTATGAATGGTGTGTCTTGCCTTATATATTCATATAGTCTCAGAGACGGCCTTGGCATTAAGCTAATCACTTACTAGGTAGGTCCTCCATGCCCTTGTGAAGTCAAAAAGTATGTATAATCCAGTGTTTACATTCCTCTCCTGACAGTTGTATCTCTGTAAGGTATGCATGACATGATTCATGTGAAAGTATCTAGAAAGGGAGAGGTTAAACTAAGGAAATAGAAAGAAAGGAATCTTACTTTTACAGATAGAAGTATCAAACTTTGACGGTAGTTAAAAAGGAATCAATATTCACAGGACTACACCTTATATGAGTTGGCCGTGGTGGACTAGTGGTTATGCTCCTTGCCTCTGGTCCCGAGGGCCGTGGGTTCAAACCCAGCTGGGGGTCAATGGATTTTTTTTTTGGGATGGAAGAATCCAAGGAGCAGGTCCTCCGGGAGATATTTTAGGCCATGTGCCCCAAGTTTGAAGATTTTCAGGCTCTTATAACATTCTTGGGCCTGAATGAGGTGGCCGCTAAGCGATTTACCGACTTCAACGTCCTAGTAATTCTTTAGTTACTTGCTAGTTGTCTTATTTGAGTCGGTGTGTTGACTGCATTGCCATTCATGACATCCATGGACAAATAAGGTAACTAAATTAACTTGGTCTTAGTGGCTCATGACAAAGGAGAGGCTGTGGATCAATATTGTGCTACGCCATTATAAGTAGACCACTTATGAAGACCACCGCTAGATAGTTGCTCTTTATTAATCTATTATAAAAAAACGTAAATTAAGTAAACTTTGTAGTTTCTGTGCCTCGGTGAAAAATTTTTTTTGAGCAACCAACAAATTTTTACACATTGTTTCTAGGACCAAAATGCAACTTTTTGTGTTATTTTTAGGGTATTTGAAAAAATGTTTTTTTAGGGCCATTTTCGCTGTGCTCTCGACATAGCGTGTTTGCCTTGTCATGCAGTGGGCTCGGGTTCGATTCCCGGTTGGGACAGGCTCCTGGGTGATTTTTTTTGGGGTTTTTCCTCACCTGTAAGGCAAATGTCAGGAAGCTTAGGGCCCAACAGTCTCCGAAAATCTTTCGGCCATCATTATCATTCTTATCATTATCATCATCGTCCTTCACTGGTGTGGAAATCAACGAGAAGCTACCACCCCTATAATTCCCTAGTAACGGTGCAAAGCATAGCATGAAAATGCTATGATTGCAGTGAAAGACCTGCCCTCAGGCAGATTTACTATGGGATGTATTGATTTTTGATACAGCGTAATGTGTTTGTAATATATATCAGTCCACCACTGTGGTCTCGAGGTAGCATGCTGCCTTGTCATGCAGCGGACCCAGGTTCGATCCCCGATTGGGACAGGCTCCTGGGTGAGGTATTTTTTTGGGGTTTTTCCTCACCTACAAGACAAATGTCAGGAAGCTTAGTGCCCAACAGTCCCCTAAATCATCCGGCCACCATCATCATCATCCTTCACTGGTGTGGAAAGCAACGTGAAGCTACCAAATCTATAATTCCCTAGTAAAGCTGTAAAGCATAACATAAAAAAATGCTATGATTGCAGTGGAAGACCTGCCCTTGGGCAGAATTACTATAGAATAGAATATATACATATGATTAAGAAAGTTTACTTGGGTTTCCTGCATCAAAACCCAATAGACCTTTCTTAATTATACTTATATCTGAAAAAATCTACAATAACATACACACACACACACACACATACAGTATACTGGAATGGGAGAGGAGAAATAAAATGTTTGTTTTTTTGTCTTAGCACAAATGAGGTAGCAATCATATTTGAAGAGAAAAATTATACGCTCAGACTGGGGCTTCAACCCAGGGCTTTTGGTTCTCTAGACCAAATGCTCTACCGACTGAGCTACCAGAGCAAGTTCCAATCTAAACACAAATTTTTCTCTTATTTACGTTGTTAATTCCTGTGCCAAATGCTATGAAACCTTTGCTTCTATCTTTGCGAATGGCAGCTTCTTTATTAAGAAGACATATTTGGGAATTTTTTCGTTATATTATAAAGCCATCATTGAGATGTATGAAATGAATAATAAAAACTTTGAGGTAGCAATGTTCAACCAAAATTCTTACTAATGATGAAAAGACAGATTTCTGAAAATTTTCCAAATTACTATGATTTTTTCTTACTTTCTTTTTGGTATTTTTTTTTAAATCTTAACATTTGTGACCAAATTAATCATATGAGATTAACAGTGTGTATGGAAATGAATGAGCAGATGAACAATTACTCATAATACAGTAGAAGCTCGATGTAAACTAAGTGTTCTGGGGGTCACCCCATGTTGTACTATAACAGTGGTATATCGAAATTTGACTACAGAGAGGACAGACTATTAAAGTTTGGATTGTATGAACGATAAAAGTAAATACGAACATACTGGTAGTTTAAAATGACCTCAACAATTTGCTCCATGAAACATTAAAAAAAAACTTAATTTTTTACAGTCTATAGTAGGTTTTATTTTATATTCTCTTTAAAAAATCCATAAATTTTGTTTGGGTGGCTACAAAGTACTGCATTTATTCTCTGTAATTGTATTACAAAAATACTCTATACAAGCTGTTGTGCAATAGAGTATCTATTTATTTTCCTTTTTAAAATAAGTAGCAATATTGTAATTTTATTGCAGATGGACACTTTCCACTGTGTTATATCTGAATTTATGGTAATATTGGACCATGTTAAATTGGGCTTGTACTGTAGTTAAAATTATCATTATTATTATTATTATTATTATTATTATTATTATTATTATTATTATTATTATTATTATTATTATTATTATTAGCATTGTAAAGAGACTATGTGTCGGAAATAAAAATATGCCACAGCAATTTTTACCAATTAATGGTGCTACGAAGCATACTGCATAACCTTACAAAAGCAATAAAATAAGAGATTGTTATATATGTTCATAGATGGCTCTACTTTTTTTTATCTACGTAAATCTTATTTTGGCATATTGTATCTTTGTAATGTTAATATTATTTTGCATGTGTGCTATTCAAAAATGATGGTGGGAAAACAGTATTCTGAGATGTATGTTAAAAAAATGTTTTTAAGACCATTACTATAAAACTGTTTTAACTTTATCATTTGGAAGTATAATCTTAATAATTATACTTTTATATAAATGTGTACAATTTTTAAGGATCTGTTTTAAAATAATTTTTGGATATTAACTTGACAAAAATTATACCAGTGGCAGAAGTATTGATCATATTTAAACATTAAAATTATTCTATAATTGCTTTTATTGGCCACAGTGGTCTAGAGGTCTGAAGATTTTTGGCTCATGAAAGACCTCAAGCCTAAATTATAACCTCTAAGTAAATTTAATTGACCTGTTCCAACCATGTAATATCTTAGTTATCTACTATATGTCTCTTTGAGGCAATGAGCTAACCATTTCTCATTTACTGATATCAGGGACAATAAGCATAATTAAATTAGTTGGTTAAGTTACTCCCCCAAGGGAGAGCCCTTGTGCCATGCGGGGATTATAGGTATAGACAGACAACTGTTTTCTTTTCCAGAATAGAAAAGTATTTTTGTGAATTCATGTATTTGGGAAAGAAGATAAACCTTCATTAGACAGAAAGATGGATATAGAATAGGTGATAAAGACCTTAATATTGTAAGCAATATTAATGTTGTAAAATACCAATAAACCCAACCTTATTAGGGCCCTTACGGATATGAACATAACCTAAAACCTTACGTTCCAATAAAGTTAAGAAAACTACCCCCACTAAAACACAATAATAAAATCAAACTAACAATAAATATTATAAATAATTCCAATACTATCTGTAAATAGTTTACATAACCAGATGTGGTTTTGATGGTGGATTACTGAGGATAACTTGCAGAGATTATTATATAGATTCTATCTTGGCTGTTATGGAAATATCATAAACAAAAACTAAATCAAGATCATAAATAAACTCCCCATAAGATTAAGTTAGAAATAGAAACAAACATAATAGAACAAGTAATGCCAAAAATATTTGAATGTTGAGGTAACTAGCTGGGGAGTTCTGTAGAATGAAGTTGCATACAAGATAATCAAGCAGGAAGAATAGCAGGATGCAAGAATGAAATATGGAAAAACAAATATTTAAATAAGGATACCAGACAAGAATCTATAAAAGCAATCATACACCCAGTATGACTATGCTTCTCAGACAAGAGCGGATACTTCTAGGAATGAAACATATTTTAAAGACAAATTAAATTAATATTTTAAGGAGAATTGTGCATAAAACTAGAAGAGATAAAGTAAGGAAGAAAAGAGATTAGAAACCAGTTATATATCCAAGCAGTAGATGATTGCTTTATAGATTCTTGTCTTGGTATCCGTATTTAAATATTGTTTTCATATTTCATTCTTGCATCCTGCTATTCTCCTGCTTGATGTATCTTGTATGCAAACTTCATTCTACAGAACTCCCAGCTAGTACCCTCAACATTCAAATATTTTTGGCCTTACTTGTTCTATTATGTTTGTTTCTATTTCTACTTAATCTTATGGGGAGTTTATTTATGATCTTGATTTAGTTTTTGTTATGATATTTCCATAACAGCCAAGATAGAATCGATATAATTATCTTGCAAGTTATCCTCAGTAATCACATCAAAACCACATCTGGTATGTAAACTATTTACAGATAGTATTGGAATTTATTTATAATATTTATTGTTAGTTTGATTTTATTAATTTGTGTTTTAGTGGGGGGTAGTTTTCTTAACTTTATTGGAACGTAAGGTTTTAGGTTATGTTCATATCCGTAAGGGCCCTAATAAGGTTGGGTTTATTGGTATTTTACAACATTAATATTGCTTACAATATTAAGGTCTTTATCACCTATTCTATATCCATCTTTCTGTCTAATGAAGGTTTATCTTCTTTCCCAAATACATGAATTCACAAAAATACTTTTCTATTCTGGAAAAGAAAAACGTTGTCTGTCTATACCTATAATCCCCGCATGGCACAAGGGCTTCCCTTGGGGGAGTAACTTAACCAAACTTAATTTAATTATGCTTATTTCCCTGATATCAGTAAATGAGAATGGTTTAGCTCATTGCCTCAAAGAGACATATAGTAGATAACTAAGATATTACATGGTTGGAACAGGTCAATTAAATTTTACTTAGAGGTTATATTTAGGCTTGAGGTCTTTCATGAGCCAAAAATCTTCAGACCTCTAGACCACTGTGGCCAATAAAAGCAATTATAGAATAATTTTAATGTTTAATATGTATCAATACTTTCTGCCACTGGTATAATTTTGTCAAGTTAATATCCAAAAATTATTTAAAACAGATCCTTAAAAATTGTACACATTTATATAAAAGTATAATTATTAAGATTATACTTCCAAATGATAAAGTTAAAACAGTTTTATAGTAATGGTCTTAAAAACATTTTTTTAACATACATCTCAGAATACTGTTTTCCCACCATCATTTTTGAATAGCACACATGCAAAATAATATTAACATTACAAAGATACAATATGCCAAAAATAAGATTTACGTAGATAAAAAAAAGTAGAGCCATCTATGAACATATATAACAATCTCTTATTTTTATTGCTTTTGTAAGGTTATGCAGTATGCTTCGTAGCACCATTAATTGGTAAAAAATTGCTGTGGCATATTTTTATTTCCGACACATAGTCTCTTTACAATGCTAATAATAATAATAATAATAATAATAATAATAATAATAATAATAATAATAATAATAATAATAATAATAATAATGATAATTTTAACTACAGTACAAGCCCAATTTAACATGGTCCAATATTACCATAAATTCAGATATAACACAGTGGAAAGTGTCCATCTGCAATAAAATTACAATATTGCTACTTATTTAAAAAGGAAAATAAATAGATACTCTATTGCACAACAGCTTGTATAGAGTATTTTGTAATACAATTACAGAGAATAAATGCAGTACTTTGTAGCCACCCAAACAAAATTTATGGATTTTTAAAGAGAATATAAAATAAAACCTACTATAGACTGTAAAAAATTAAGTTTTTTTTTAATGTTTCATGGAGCAAATTGTGAGGTCATTTTAAACTACCAGTATGTTCGTATTTTACTTTTATCGTTCATACAATCCAAACTTTAATAGTCTGTCCTCTCTGTAGTCAAATTTCGATATACCACTGTTATAGTACAACATGGGGTGACCCCCAGAACACTTAGTTTACATCGAGCTTCTACTGTATTATGAGTAATTGTTCATCTGCTCATTCATTTCCATTACACACTGTTAATCTCATATGATTAATTTGGTCACAAATGTTAAGATTTAAAAAAAAAATACCAAAAAGAAAGTAAGAAAAAATCATAGTAATTTGGAAAATTTTCAGAAATCTGTCTTTTCATCATTAGTAAGAATTTTGGTTGAACATTGCTACCTCAAAGTTTTTATTATTCATTTCATACATCTCAATGATGGCTTTATAATATAACGAAAAAATTCCCAATATGTCTTCTTAATAAAGAAGCTGCCATTCGCAAAGATAGAAGCAAAGGTTTCATAGCATTTGGCACAGGAATAACAACGTAAATAAGAGAAAAATTTGTGTTTAGATTGGAACTTGCTCTGGTAGCTCAGTCGGTAGAGCATTTGGTCTAGAGAACAAAAGCCCTGGGTTGAAGCCCCAGTCTGAGCGTATAATTTTTCTCTTCAAATATGATTGCTACCTCATTGTGCTAAGACAAAAAAACAAACATTTATTTCTCCTCTCCCATTCCAGTATACTGTATGTGTGTGTGTGTGTGTGTGTATGTTATTGTAGATTTTTTCAGATATAAGTATAATTAAGAAAGGTCTATTGGGTTTGATGCAGGAAACCCAAGTAAACTTTCTTAATCATATGTATATATTCTATTCTATAGTAATTCTGCCCAAGGGCAGGTCTTCCACTGCAATCATAGCATTTTTTTATGTTATGCTTTACAGCTTTACTAGGGAATTATAGATTTGGTAGCTTCACGTTGCTTTCCACACCAGTGAAGGATGATGATGATGGTGGCCGGATGATTTAGGGGACTGTTGGGCACTAAGCTTCCTGACATTTGTCTTGTAGGTGAGGAAAAACCCCAAAAAAATACCTCACCCAGGAGCCTGTCCCAATCGGGGATCGAACCTGGGTCCGCTGCATGACAAGGCAGCATGCTACTCGAGACCACAGTGGTGGACTGATATATATTACAAACACATTACGCTGTATCAAAAATCAATACATCCATAGTAAATCTGCCTGAGGGCAGGTCTTTCACTGCAATCATAGCATTTTCATGCTATGCTTTGCACCGTTACTAGGGAATTATAGGTGTGGTAGCTTCTCGTTGATTTCCACACCAGTGAAGGACGATGATGATAATGATAAGAATGATAATGATGGCCGAAAGATTTTCGGAGACTGTTGGGCCCTAAGCTTCCTGACATTTGCCTTACAGGTGAGGAAAAACCCAAAAAAAATCACCCAGGAGCCTGTCCCAACCGGGAATCGAACCCGAGCCCACTGCATGACAAGGCAACACGCTATGTCGAGAGCACAGCGAAAATGGCCCTAAAAAAACATTTTTTCAAATACCCTAAAAATAACACAAAAAGTTGCATTTTGGTCCTAGAAACAATGTGTAAAAATTTGTTGGTTGCTCAAAAAAAATTTTTCACCGAGGCACAGAAACTACAAAGTTTACTTAATTTACGTTTTTTTATAATAGATTAATAAAGAGCAACTATCTAGCGGTGGTCTTCATAAGTGGTCTACTTATAATGGCGTAGCACAATATTGATCCACAGCCTCTCCTTTGTCATGAGCCACTAGACCAAGTTAATTTAGTTACCTTATTTGTCCATGGATGTCATGAATGGCATGCAGTCAACACACCGACTCAAATAAGACAACTAGCAAGTAACTAAAGAATTACTAGGACGTTGAAGTCGGTAAATCGCTTAGCGGCCACCTCATTCAGGCCCAAGAATGTTATAAGAGCCTGAAAATCTTCAAACTTGGGGCACATGGCCTAAAATATCTCCCGGAGGACCTGCTCCTTGGATTCTTCCATCCCAAAAAAAAAAATCCATTGACCCCCAGCTGGGTTTGAACCCACGGCCCTCGGGACCAGAGGCAAGGAGCATAACCACTAGTCCACCACGGCCAACTCATATAAGGTGTAGTCCTGTGAATATTGATTCCTTTTTAACTACCGTCAAAGTTTGATACTTCTATCTGTAAAAGTAAGATTCCTTTCTTTCTATTTCCTTAGTTTAACCTCTCCCTTTCTAGATACTTTCACATGAATCATGTCATGCATACCTTACAGAGATACAACTGTCAGGAGAGGAATGTAAACACTGGATTATACATACTTTTTGACTTCACAAGGGCATGGAGGACCTACCTAGTAAGTGATTAGCTTAATGCCAAGGCCGTCTCTGAGACTATATGAATATATAAGGCAAGACACACCATTCATACCAAACAGCGCAAATATGATATGGAAAGTCATGATGGCCCATACCTCTGCTGCAAGGCATGATGCCATAAGACTACTTGGCTATGGTGCAGGATTACTTAAATTCATAACCATCTCACTGGCACTATCAAACCTGAAGGTTCATGTCCATGCAGACATAAGTTCTCCATACATCCCTATCCTGAGCTAATGTTTTTCAATTATCCCCTGTATAATTTACTCCCCTCAAATCATGGTTAATGTTATTATCTCATTCATGGCCTTCCTATTGGGCCCTCTTTCCCTCTGGGTTTCCTACAAGAGTTTCCCTGCCCCTCTTTCATTCCACAATCATACCACATATCCTGCCTAGCACAGTCTATGAGACACAACTCTCTTTATTAATCTGATATCCCATGAAGATCATGTAGTTCACTGTTATGTAGTCTTCTCCATCTGCTTGACTACTTAATTCATCAACTTTTATAAGATTCACGATGTGTTCCATTGAGGTATTATTTAAAATTAAAATATAAAATTATGGAATATTCACCTGAAAGGTCGGTCTCCTCAATTCAATTAATTATTTAACTGTAGCACTTTCGGGACTTGTCCCATCATCGGCAGGGTTCAAAACTGGTGTTTGACTGAAGATCTGGTAGAGGGGGTTACATGTATTGGGTTCGTTTTCGTTTATCAGATTGTTGTTGTTGTGAGTCGCTTTCGAAGAGATGGAAATCATGAAAGTAGCTCACAACAACGACAATCTGATAAACGAAAACGAGCCCAAAACATGTAACCCCCTCTACCAGATCTTCAGTGGAACACAAGTTTTGAACCCTGCCGATGATGGGACAAGTCCCGAAAGCGCTACAGTTAAATAATTAATTAAGGTGAGGAGAGGACCTTTCAGGTGAATATTCCATAATTTTATATTTTAATTTTACTTAATTCATATAAAATGAAAATATAATGTGAAAGAAATATTTTATTTTTAATACATGGAATGTGGGAGTAGAAAATAATATATGCAATTTGTTAATTACCTGACTATAAAATGAATATATTGTAAATCCTCATTATTGCTCGAGTACAAAAGTATCTTCAACCACTATCTCTTTTACGGTAAAAAAAAAAATTATAGTACTTCTCAAAAATTGTGTATACATAATTATTGAATGGGTTTTCAGGAAAATCTTGATAACTAAAATAGTTTATACATTAAATTTGGGAATTTTTAACATTATGAGGTTCAAATTCATAAGAATTAAATTAATCGTGATTATTTCATACCTCATACTTCTATATTTCTTTAAATACACAGCACTGCAAATATAGAAGTATGAGGTATGAAATAATCATGATTAATTTAATTCTTACTAAAATAGTTATTTATAAAATTTATATCCTGCAAATTTGATTCTCCTGAATCTCTTTTCAGTCTATTTTTGTATTTGGCAGGCCTGTATCTTAACATCTATGACAAACTGAAATATTCCACAATGTAACATCTAGGAATCTACTCAGTACTAACTATACATGCCAGTTTTGAACATTTTTCAATGTAAGTTCAGAATTTAATACCTCGATTATCCATGTCTCTGTTAACCAATTACTGAATTACCCAACATCTTTCCACTTATTTTTTATTCTTTTATTATATTTGTTTTCTTCATGAAAACTAAAATATTATCTGCGATATTAATAATGAAGATTTAATATTGAATTTTATGACTGCATCAAACAGTACATGACATCATTAAAATCAAACTGTCCCATGCAGTTACATAACTGGAAGTTTATAACACCCCATGGAGTGAGATTGGCAAAAACTTTCACTCCTTTTATTTATCTCTTTGTAAAATTCATATCCTTAACAAGTATCTTAAATGTCTTTAGCTGTCGCTACGTTTAGGTATTCTGTCCCATAACAAATTTTTTTTTTTTGTGAACAGCCAACAATACACTTTTCAAAATTATACCACAGGCCTAATTTTTGTTTATGTAACACAATAGTGTTGTTTGGGAACTTGTGCAAAGCTGCAAGTACCCTAGTGCATAGTAACAGTGATGATGAGGGAGAAGTAGGAAACAATGGCAGTCAAACATGTATCACTGCAAACCGCATTAGAATCAGCAGATATGCTGATGGACTTTCTAGAGCAGCAAGATGATAAGGATTTTCCAATTTACTTCAAAGAAATTGAATAAACATAGGCAGAAAATTAAACAGCAGTGCAAAAGTACAAAAGAAAGTCACAGACTTTTTTAAACTGCCTGTGAACTATTTTTAAAGTAAACAATGTACTTAAGTGAAATCATGAATTCAGTAAAAATAGAATAATACTGATTTTATCCGCTTTCTTTGATCAACCGATCTCCCTTTCCCTTTCATTACAACGGATAATCAAGGTTATGTTGTATCCTTAAAATAAATAGGAAAAATTAAATTAACATCACATACGAGGTGTGATCAATAAGTTTCCAGAATGGCTTCAAAACAATTATGTCATTGAGGAGTTTTTAATTTTCACCCAGGCTGTACACTCAGAATTTCCTTGTGATGAATTTGAGGGGTCGTGCGACCTTCTCTGACCTTGCAGTATGCTGGTAGAAGCTCTGAAGTGGAGACGTGTTTTCTGCATGCGGCGATTTCTCTGTGTAGCAACAATGCGGGATTACGAGGAACAAAGAACATGCATCAAATTTTGCTTTAAACTTGGTAAAACTGCAACAGAAACATATCAAATGTTAAGAACAGCTTATGGGGAGGAAGCAATGGGCAAATCTCAAGCATTTGAGTGGTTTTCGAAATTTAAAAGGGGCGTGACATCGGTTAAGGATGAAAATCGTCTGGGACGACCAACTTCCAGCAAAACCAATAAAAATATCGATCGAGTGAGGGAAATGGTATTAAATGATAGGCGCATTACAATACGAGAACTGTCTGATGCACTAGCACTCTCGTTTGGAAGTGTTCAATGCATTTTGAAAGACAATTTGAACATGCGAAGAATTGCTGTGAAGTTCGTGCCCCGCCTCCTTTCAAATGACCAAAAGGAAAGTCGTGTGATTGCCTGCACAGATCTTAAAGAACAGCTTAAAATGACCCACGGTTCATGGAAAAGGTTATTACTGGTGATGAAACATGGATTTATGGCTACGATCCAGAAACTAAACAACAGTCTTCGCAATGGAAGAGTCCTGCATCTCCACGCCCCAAGAAAGCCAGGCAAGTTCGATCGAATGTGAAGTCAATGATGATTGTTTTTTTTTTGACATTAATGGAATTGTGAATAAGGAATTTGTACCACGGGGTCAAACAGTGAATCAAGTGTACTACAAACAAGTGTTGCAAAGAATGAGGGAGAATGTGCGACGCAAACGGCCAGAGAAATGGAGGACTGGTGACTGGTTCCTGCATCACGACAATGCGCCCCGCGCACAAAGCAATTTCTGTCCGCCAGTTTTTGGACAAAAATAGGATGAGTACTGTTCCCCATCCAGCCTATTCTCCAGATCTGGCTCCAGCAGACTTTTTCCTGTTCCCACGGCTAAAAATTCGGCTCCGAGGACATCGTTTTGAGGACATTGATGTCATCCAGCGCGAATCGCAGAAGGCATTGGACACATTTAAAGAAGACGACTTCCAGAAGTGCTTCCAGCATTGGCAGAAGCGCTGGGACAAGTGTATCAACTCCCAAGGTGACTACTTCGAGGGTGACAGTGCTGAATAGAAACTTTGAAGTGTTGTGTTGTGTTTATGGCCTCATTCTGGAAACTTATTGATCACACCTCGTATTTTAATAATTATAATAATAAATAATGAGTCGTATCTTACCTCATACTCAGTGATCTTCAAGCATGATTCTGCAGTTCCAAGAGGCATCCCTCTCATATTTAGCCATCTTTATGACTGCTAAATTTCGAAATTCAACAGTCGTAAAGATGGCTGAAGATGAGAGGGATGCCTCTTGGAACTGCAGAACCATGCTTGAAGATCACAAAATATGAGGTGGGATACAACTCGTTATTTATTAATTATTAACTTTAAAATCTCATAATTTTTTTCCCATAATTAATTTTATCACATATTTTAAATTATATAGGTTAACCTATGTCAGTCTTCAAAATTCTACCTGTATTTTGAAATTCATCATATTTCCTGAATAATCAGGATACAATAAGCAATTATCTCTGCATTCTCATGCAAGCAAAATCTCCGATCCGATTGAGGGTCTTTCCACTTTTCAGCAGTTGCCCTTTTACCAGCCGGCTGCTGGCCCTTCACATCCACATGTGTCAATCACAGAGGTAGATGATCAACAGCCAGTGTAGGGGTGACATGTGGTTAGCATGTCGAGTCCCCCAGCCGTTATAGCTGGTTCCTCAACCTGGAGCCGCTACTTATTGTAGCTACCCAATTGCCTCACGATGCTGGGTGGGCACCGGTCCCATACTGGCCGGAATACCATGAGAAAATTTCTTCCCACATGGAGACTCGAACCAGCGCAAGTCCCGTAGCTCTGTGCCAAGGCTTCCTACCTTAACCGCTCGGCTACGGAATCTCCTCCTCATTATTATTAAAGAGGGAGCATTCAGATATTATACACAATATTATATACGACGCATCATATTCATGTATTTAAGTGTCTTGGTAATTATTTCTCTGGTATGCAGTTAATGAATTTCTTGTTGAGATAATCCATCATGCCTATATTAAAAAAAATTCAACAGTTGATTCAATTATATAATTGCATCTATGAGACTTACATTAAAAATATAAATAAAATATAATTTTAATAGATTTATATCTAATTGAACATTAATGTCATAAGTAAGGAATAATTTTGAAATTTTTAAAAGAAAGATTAAGAAAAAACTACAATGTTAGATAATCGCAAATATTACATAGAATGAACTACGATAAGAAATAACCTTAGAATCTCTACTCAATGTGCAGTACTGAACAGAATCCCAGAAGTAGATTAATTCTGAATAATGAGTGTTTATATTCTGCAACAATATTTTGTAATTCTCACTGATTATATAAACTTATTTGTGATTTCAATTTGAAGTAATTGCATAAGACAGAAGTTTATAAAATAACTAAACAAGACTGCTTGAAAACAAAAAAATGTATACTAGAATTTCCTGGGGTACAATCAGTAAGAGCATACAAATAGTCAATATACTACATACACCCTTCTGCCACTGGCTAAAAATAATGGATTCTTGCATTCATATTGTCCCCAAGACCTTCATAGCCTGTAATGGGGTACTTTTAAATCACTAAAGTCCAGCTATTGGATCTCGGGCTCTGACGTTTAGGTTGTACAGGGAGTAATGGGAGAAACTCACCCTCTACAGCCAATAAGGAAATAGTTGAAGTGAGAATAGATGTCCGCCACAACCAATCACTGCTCTTGATGCCGCTATAGCATGCTAGTAAGGTTTGAAATTGCTGAGATGTTGTCAGCTATATTTCTGCTAACCACATACATAAAGTGGCCCCTCCCACTGAATATCCATATCGTCAACACTGTCGTGAAAACGTCAGAGCCGGAGATACAGTGGCTAGAGTATAGTAATTATAACTAAAAAATAGTTGCATCCAATGATTATTATTTTAAACATAAAACTAGTAAGAATTACTATCAAAGCTGCATAGCTGAATTCAAAAACAATTATGCACAGTTTTAGACCATATAATGAAATATATTGCTTTCATCTGTGCAAATTAAAACATATAACAATAAATTACATTTATGCTTAACATTTCCATCCTATCTCTGTACATCTCTTGACAATTGCAACAACTTAAAATCATAAAATAAAATAAGCATGTTAGGCAAGTTATTCTATCAAAGCTTAGTTTCCATTCTTCATAGAACAGTGTAGGCAATTTATCCACATTCAAAACAAATATTTTCAAATTTTTCTTTCAGACATTAATTTGTTTTTAATGGCATTAATAACTATGAGCAAAATTAATTATTTATCTAACATAACGGTGCTTTAAATCACTTTCTTTAGGAATTGACACTATGAGGTATTATTTATTTAAATAATACTTTTAAGTGATAAAAGTTTGCCTAAATAATGGTGCTTTGTTGCAAACAGAAGTTATATCCAGTGCCACAGATAAAAATATATTTCAATTCTGTAATTTGTTGAAAATAAACAATTTATGTTTTAAATTATCAAAGAATATAAAAACTTTTTGTGTCTACATAAAAAGGAAAATTGAACAAATCATGAAATTAATCTACATAAACATAAAAAACTATAATTCAACAACTCCCCAATGAAGGTAGCCTATGACTCAAATATAAATAAAACAGCACAAAAATAAATTCAAATAAAAAATAGTACATCAACCCAATCCATAAAATATTATAATAGTTAACTGCTACTAAAGTACATGCAGTTACCTAAAATTTGACATGAACTTCAAAAATATGTATCCACATATTAATCTAACTCAATTATGTTTTTTTACATAAAATCATACAAAATTTCTAACCTAATTTAAGATGTTATCTTAGACTAAAAATTCTTAAAACATATTTTAAAGAATACTGAAAAATATATTTAGAATTATGGTAATTTACCTTTCCAACTTTAATTTGGATCCATTAATATATACTTTCACCAAAGAATCTGGTCATCTGGTTTTATATTGTATTTTTTTTTTATTTCAATGTCATGGAAGAACGAACACTTGATAAAACTAACTGCATAACTTACAGGTGCAGAGACTACATAAAAGCACTACAGTTAAATAACTAATTAAGTTGAGGAGACGGATCTTTCAGGTGAATATTCCATAATTTTATATTTTAATATTCCAACTAGATTGGCCACAAATAACAAATATGATTGTAATGTCAAAATAAATATTATACGTTCTGAAAATTAAAATTATAAAAAAAATATAAAATATGTTCTAGTTACAGCGTATGTATAGACTATATTGTAAGCCTTAGATAATTTTACCTGAACGACAATTTCATCTAGCTTGGCCACTTCCTCTAAGCTCCTAAAATACACTGCACAGCCAAGAGAATAGAAAAGTAAACCGAAACCCAAGGTTATCTTGCCACAAAGACACTATGAATCAAAATGACAACTTCACATTGGCCTTAAAGCAATTACTATTGATGAAGTCAACAAATTTTCAATAAGTTTAACATAAGATTGGCACCGAAGAACGAATATAGCTTAAATAGGATAATTAAAACCAATAAAAAATGAAAAAAATTGAAGAAGAAAACAAATCAGGAATTTATCAGATCAAATGCAGGGATTGTGACAAAATGTATATAGAAAAAACAAAAAGAAATTTGAAAACAAGGGTGAAAGAACTTCTTAGAAATGTCAAAAATGGAGAAATGGAAAAGTCAGCAGTAGCCGCTCATGCTTGGTCCGAAAAACATATAATTGAATCAAAAGCCAGTCTAATTAAAAAAATTGATAAACAAAAGGAACTCACAGTTTGGGAAAAAATCCACATTCAGAAAAAAAACAAGAAAGAAAAATTTATGAACTTCAAAATTCCCGTGAATTTTGACCTGATCAGGAGGTTCATCGGTCCACCAATAGAGGGAAGGAGAAGTGGTTTTTCCGATCAACATAACATCAGTCGGCATAAGTGTATTGAGGTTGGGGTTGGCAAGACCCTGAAATCGCGATCTATTTAGAAGATTAATTATGAGGAGAGGTATGAAACATTTTAATTTATCTTAAATTAAACCTCATAGTGATATATTCCTATAAAAGTTCCAAATTTCTCATTTGTTTTCAAACATTGCCATTTACATTAAATATATAAATATTTTAAAATAACTATATTTAAATAATGATTTGAGAGTAAACAGCTTAATTTTATTCATTAAATGGTGCTAACAAATGCCACTCTTAATTTCCAAATCCTCTAGATAAATTGGAAACCAGTTGTGGCATTACTTACGATAAACTCATTTTCCACTAATATTATTATGGAAATTTCAGTCATTTTTGTAGTTGTAGTGTCATTTTTCTGGTGTGCTGAGAATGCAGGACGCATGCAGCATACTGAAGTCATCGACCAGTAAAATTTCATGTACACAATCCATCAACTGAAGTTCATGGATTTCTCAACTTCAATTAAAGCTAGAGTAATCACCTACCTTCATTGCAGTAGATGTTAAAAATTATGGACTTATACTGCCATATATTTCTTGAAAATGTCAGAAACATGTGGCAGTTACTTATTTTCAACACCTTTCGTGGCAAAGATAAATGATTATTCTAACTCCAAATGAAGTTGTGAAATTCATACACTTGGATTGAGGATTTCTCAACTTCAATCAAAGCTAGAATAATCACCTACCTTCATTGCAGTAAATGTTAAAAATTATGGACTTATACTACCATATATTTCTTGAAAATGTCAGAAACATGTGGCAGTTACTTATTTTCAACACCTTTCGTGGCAAAGATAAATGATTATTCTAACTCCAAACGAAGTTGAGAAATTCATACACTTGGATTGAGGATTTCTCAACTTCCATTAAAGCTAGAATAATCACCTACCTTCAATGCAGTAGATGTTAAAAATTATGGACTTATACTGCCAAATATTTCTTGAAAAATGTCAGAAACGTGTGGCAGTTACTTATTTTCAACACCTTTTGTGGCAAAGATAAATGATTATTCTAACTCCAAATGAAGTTGAGAAATTCATACACTTGGATTGAGGGGTTATGTACAAAAGACTTTACCAGCCAAGAAGTTGTTTTCAGTCAGCTACGTTTTCTCAGTACATCACAATAATAATGGCACTGTATTCTGGTAATCTAGCAAAGAGCTGTCAGGCACTTTTCCCAACTTTGAGTAGAATTTCATAAATTATCGGGAAATAAAGTGAAACAATCTCATACAAATTCAGTCTAAAAGAAAATTCAACCTGATATATACCATTACTATATTTATTTTATATTAATATAACATAAAAAAATGATCAGCACAATACAGTCACACCCACACATAAGCCCTAACAGAAATTCAAGCTATGACACTCCACCATTCACAACTAAACTAGTTTCAAAATCTTAAATAATAAAGTACATGAATGGCTTGTTAGAAGTATTAACAGTCTTAATGAGTATTTTCTTATATCTCAATGCACCCAAGAGGAATAAATGTGTTAAATCATCACTCTCATAAACATCTGAAATGCCCCTCTGTAGCAATAAAATATCAGAACTTATCAAACAAATAATTTTAAAAAATCTACCACATGCAATTAAATTGCATAGTTCACGCAAAAATAAAGAACTCCACTCTTTTAAAATTGTATATCCATAGTAATTCTGTCCAAGGGCAGGTCTTTCACTGCAATCATAGCATTTTCATGCTATGCTTTGCAACTTTACTAGGGAATTATAGGTGTGGTAGCTTCCTGTTTTTTTCCACACCAGTGAAGGATGATGATGATAATGATAAGGGAGATGATGATGGCCAGATGATTTTCAGGGACTGTTGGGCCCTAAGCTTACTTATATTTGTCTTATAGGTGAGGAAAAACCCCGAAAAAACCTCACCCAAGAGTCTGTCCTGACTGGGAATCTAACCTGAGTCCGCTGCATGTCAAGGCAGCACGTTAACTCGAGACCACAGCAGTGGACAATTGCAATGCTTAAAGATGTTCTTAATATAGACCTATGATGTTAGTGAAGTTTTTCTAGTATAGTTTGACTACCATCAATAGGTAATATTTGGGATTTAAAGTTTGCTCGAGATTTGGATACTTCAATTTCCTCTATTTTACAGCAATTTTTTGTTTTTATAATATAATCACAAACAAAAATTTCAAAACATTGAAAAAAAATTATATAAAATAGAGGAAATCAAAGAATACCATGCATGAAAATAATTTTTTCCAGACAAATCATTTGTAGCCCATAATTAATTAACTAGAGAAAAAAATTTGCAACTGAACCAGGATTTGATCCCAAGCTCTCCAGCTTTACACATTGACATTTTACTATTTATGCATGCTTCTCAGACCAAGAAAATGTTTCTCTCTAATTATGGCCTATAGATGGTTTGTCTCGAAAAATTGATTTCCATATCAGGTACATAATTAGCTCCAATGATAGCTAAACCCTATCATAAAGACTTCTTGCAGTAGAAACCCCCATAAATCTTGTGAAATAGTTTTACTACTTAAGGAGCACTAAGAAATTAAAGAAAGAGGAATCTGTGCTTAATCTGGGAGGTATACAAAAGAAGCTTTTATGGTAGAGTAACAGTGCATAAAGCTGGAGATTTTGGGTTCAAATCCTGGCTGAAGTGCAATTTTTTTCTCTCTGTTAATATCATGCATATCTCAAAATCTTAAATCTCAAGTATGCCCAACTGATAGAGGTATCTATTTTCTCCAATTAAAACATATTGATTGGACTTTAAAAACAAATGCTAAACAACAACCATTGTAATAAATAAGTTGAGTCTATATTTCATCTTACCTCATATTGGTTGTTTGTTGTAGGACATATTTCAAAGCATCATCTTTGCTCCATATAGGCTTATACAGACTGATGATCTTCAGGTTGTCAGCCCTATATGTCAATGCCTGCTCCCTCTTTTTGCGGTAAAAAGAACTTGCATATTAAATTTCTCTCCCTGAGAATAGAATGTCTTTGGACCATAAAAAACAGGGAGTAGGAGTCGACATACAGGGCCCACAACCTAAAGATCATCAGTCTGTACAAGCTGATGCTGGTGCAAAGATGATGCTTTGAAACATGTCCTATAAGAAACTACCAATATGAGGTAAGAGTAAACATAGACTCAACTTATTTGTTAAGTAGATCTTCATAATGTTACTTCGTATCAAATTTACATAACCACTGTATTTTAATTTTTAATTAATTAAATAAAAATAAAACTATGTTTTATTTTGATTTTCATATTTATTAATATAAATATATATATAAATATGAAAATCAAATAAAACTATGTTTTATTTTTATTTAATTAATAAATATGGATTTTCATCAAGTAAACACCAACTCAATTGATTATTTAATTTTTAATAGTTGTTATGGGAATAATAAAAAATCTAAAAACTGCAGTCTAAGTTTAGACTTGTTTCTACAATCCTCTAATTATGTTACACAAAATGCTAATCTTAAGACTTGCTTTAAAAATTATTCTATAAGAACTTCTTTTTCTTTTACAAGAAAAGATGAATCAGGACCACCTTCAGTAATATCCACCTATTCATCCAAATCTACAGTAGTGGAGAGCAAAAGAACTGGTGGCTGCATTCGTAAGTGTTCTGCATTGGTAAAGAAACAACCATTATTCATCTGATACTCCTAATTATAGGAGTCCAGTCTTGGACAGACATGTCCTTTATCTCAATTCTTTCATCCATTTTTGTATGTTAAATGTACTGTTCTATCAAGCCATTCCCATAAATATAATCAAATTAAAATAATAAACACATGTATTGCAACATTCTTCAGAACATGTATCTCACTCAGACTGTGTTCTAGCATTAAAAAGACACGTGGAGAGGGGGGGGGGCAGCAGGGTTCATGGGGATAAAATTACAGAGAATGCATCTCACCCTATAAAGGCTGTTTTCCTTTCAAGAAACCAACCTTAAATAGGTAATGTGAGCAAATACAGTAACATTTATGCAACTGCCCATCAAATTGGAAGAAACTGGAACATTCACTGGGATGTTGTAAAATTATCTCTCAAATTTTATACTTTATTTATTTTTTATAATTTTTTTTTTTTTTGGCTATATGTCAGCCTTCGATGAGGCCACATCGTGAAGTCTGTGCAAAAACGCTGTGTTTCACTTCCACACCTAAACAACAAGAGACCAAACTAGTCAACACACTAATAAATGTATTATTAAAGTATTGTTAATGTTCCAATCACACTATGTATTATTTTCTGTCAAATTTGGTCATTTGGAAACAACATTTATAACAGAAATTTTTCAAGAAGCATTTGACATTAAATTTGCCAGTCATAATAGATTATTATTAAATTATTTGGTATAACAAGAATATAAACAAATGTTTTTGTCACATGAGAATTTTCACAACTTATTGCAAAGCATTTCATGAGCCAAAAAAAAATCTTTAAAATCTATATTTAATATTGAATATTAAAATACTGCAAAGTTTAGGAATTATTAATCAAGTTATGAAACCATCCCTTGTACAAAAAAACACCAGATTACGTTTATATAACACTTTGGCTAGACCAGTGTTGACCTATGGTAGTGAAGCATGGACACTAAGAAAACAACATGAAAGCAGAATAACGGCTTGTGAAATGAGATTCATGCGCAGAACAGCAGGTTACACCAGATGGGATCGAAAAAGGAACACCGATATCTTAAAAGAATTGAAGACTACGCCAATTTTGGAATATATTAAACAGTACCAACTAAATTGGAAACACCATCTTGAAAGAATGAGTTCAAATCGTATCCCCAAAGCTGTTTATAATTATATACCAAGAGGACGAAGATCACTGGGCTGGAGGGAAAATTTTCTATAGGATCGTAACAGGCCTTGGCCTAATACTTGGAAGGAAGAAGAAGAGAAGAAATACTGCATGGTTATCTTTATATATATATATATATATATATATATATATATATATATATATTCTTCTGTGAGTGTGTATATCACTAAACTCCTCCTAAACGACTACACCGATTTTGATTAAATTTTTCGTGTGCTTGAGGGGGCCCCTGGATGGTTTAGATTCACAATTGGACCTAGTAAGTGGCACTGCGATCGGGTTATAAGATTTTTTATGATTTTTTTAAAACATTTATAAGATTTTCGCATATCCGAACATATAACCTCAAAATTTCATCCCCACCACCTTAATATTTTTTTAATTAAAAAAGTAGTAATTGACCATTAACCCATTTGCCTCAGAAGACAAGGTAGATTCACCAGCAGTTAAATGGCCTTCAACTCAGAAGACAAGGTATGCTCATTGAACTCTAATGTTATATATTTTAGAATATTTTGTACATCCCATGGCAGGATAATCTTTTATTCCATCCATCTATAGTAATTCTGCCCGAGAGCAGGTCTTTCACTACAATCCTAGCATTTTCATACTATGCTTTGCAACTTACTAGGAATTATAGGTGTGGTAGCTTCCCATTGCTTTCCACACCGGTGAAATATGGCGATAAGGATGATGATGATGGCTGGATGATTTTCGGGGACCGTTGGGGCCCTAAGCTTCCTGACATTTGTCTTAGAGATGAAGAAA
This sequence comes from Diploptera punctata, assembly GCA_030220185.1. Taxonomy (NCBI): domain Eukaryota; kingdom Metazoa; phylum Arthropoda; class Insecta; order Blattodea; family Blaberidae; genus Diploptera; species Diploptera punctata. The sequence goes on from JASPKZ010005327.1 coordinate 26,529, forward strand.
AACCCCGAAAAAAACCTCACCCAGGAGCCTGCCCCGAGCAGGAATCGAACCCAGGCCCACTGCGTGACAAGGCAGCATGCTACTTTGAGAACACAGTTAACATTTATGAATAGTAGAGGGATGTATTTTGGCCTTCACCCTCATTGTGATCTCAAATACTGTTATCTTTAGTTTATTTTGAAAGCCTGAAAATAGACAATATAATATATGCTGATTTAAATCCAGTTTCTGTGGAAATGCATTGAGCATTAAAAACCTGAAGTGAACTTCTGAGAAGTCCATGAATAATTGACTGCTAATAACAGGCAAACCATTGTTCGGGCGGAACAACATCTGACATTTTGTTTTGTCTGAATACATTTTTTTATAGAAGAGTAAAAAGCAATAAATTACTGAAAATACTATTAGTGCAATGACAGCATAAATTATTCCTTATGAGTTTTATGAAACTACACACTTCATTTCACATCTGTAAACTAGAGGATATGTGAAATTAACTCATATATACAAACAATGTATCTTCTTGTCTTCTAATGACTCATCAATAATTAATCAAAATTTTAGTCCTTCAAATGCAATGAAATACACAATGCTATCATATATTAACACAATGATTATTGGCATGATAGTCAATGCATCAATCAAAATTATAAGTGAAAAAAAAACTACAGATAAATATGAAAACAAAGAATAAAATTGAACATTCATTTTTGTAGATTAAAGGAAAATATGTAAAACTGTAAATTAATATAATTAGTGACAGTGAAATTAACTTCTTGACAATTATTTTCCTTAGAACTAAGAAACATATTATTTATCAAAAATAAGGCCCATTTTTGATGTGAACATTGACTAAAGTACAGCACTCATCGCTGTTTTAGGAAGGAAAGAAAAAGTCCAGGTTTGAGACTTGAAACCAAAAAGGTACAATATGGAAATCAATACAAAGAAAACTGAAGTGATGGCCTTTTGTGGGAAATTCCCTATACCTAGCAAAATTGTTTTGGATGATGACAGTTTAGAATGAGTAAATGTATTTAATTATTTGGGTTATAATTTAACATTTCAAGATGAAGCTGATATATCAGAGAAAATCACAAATTTCACAAACACAACGGGGATAATTAACAGTATAATGAAACTATCTTTAGTATAGAAGAACACAAGATTATGGCTTTATAAGGTTCTCCCAAGACCAGTATTAAGATGTGGTAGTGAAGCATGGACAATACGAAGAAGAGATGAAAGCCAAATAACAGCAAATGAGATGTGATTTATGCACCGTACAGCAGGCTATACAAAGTGGGACCATAAAAGAAATGAGGAAATTATGGAAGAGTTGGATGTAGAACCCAATCTTCACCATGTACACAACTACCAGAACAACTGGAAAGCCCATCTTCAACGAATGTCATCTCATAGGATTCCAAAAGCTGTGCTTCGTTACTGCCCCAAGGCAAAAGATTGCTGGGACGTGCAAAAAAGCGCTGGATCGAAAACTCCTCTTTGAGACCGTAACAGGCCACAAGGCCTAATGCTTGCATGGATGATGATGATGAAGAAAAAGTCCACAATGTTTAATTATCTTTCACATAAATAATTTGTTATTTATAAAGGAAAAAAATGGCATAGCCTTATTCTTTTTATAACAGTTGATACTGTTAATGTAAATATGGAAAAAAAAAGTTTGTTATAGCTAGCAACAATAATTACTGAACTGAACCCAATTTCAAGTACATATTTCTACTTATTAACAAGATTTGCTCCTTTTTCAAATGGGCGTAAGTTCACTTTTCATACATAGTGATTTTATCTTTTGAATCAGCACTTCATTGGTCGATACATCATTCATCATTTGACTGTTCCATTGATATTTGAGTATGAAGTGGAAGACTAAACATTATGAATTTTTTCAGAAGGTGTGTGTCCTAGCAAAGATAAGATTAAAAATTTAATATACTACTAAATGTTTTCATTAATATAATGATTTCTTGCTGTGCATACATTATTCTTTCAAGCAATAAAGAAAATGTAGTTAAAGAATGATGAAATTTCATCAAGGAAGAGGAAACTTACAAGAAAAATGTAAAACCAGTTCAAGACATGAATTTCATGAGACAATTAAGTCAATTTGTTTTGTATCCACAATATTAAACACAATTCTGTTGTTATGTACGAGGGCGGATCGGAAAGTAACGCACAATAATTTTTTTCTGCCTTGGTATTGCAGCTAGAATGTTGAAATTTCACAGAGATATAGTTTGAAGTTTTCACTACAGATGGTTATTTTTTCTCAGGTGCACCTCTTGCGAGAGAAGCTTGAACTATGCAACAAAGATGGCGCGCATGCTACAGTCGTCCACCTGTGAGGAACAGAGAAGTGTTGTTCGATTTTTGTGGGCCAAAGGGCATAAAACCAGTGAAATTCACAGGGACATGCGTGGCGTGTATGGGGATGATTGTATGGACCGTAGCAATGTCTCCAGGTGGTGCACATTCTTCCAAGAGGGACGCGTGAACCTTAGTGATTCGCCACGCTCCGGCCGGCCGACAACAGCAGCAATCCTGCAGAATGTCAGAGGCATTGAGGCGGCAATTCTGAACGACCGGCGTGTGCAACTGCGAGCCTTATCGCAGAAGTTCAACATTTCCTATGGTGCGGTGTATGATATTGTTCATGAAAATTTGAAATTCCGTAAAGTTAGTGCTCGCTGGGTGCCTAAGAACCTGACAGACGATCACAAGGGCCAGCAAATGATGGCAAGCTTGGACCACTTAACGAGGTACACCGCACAAGGACATGACTTTCTGGAAGGAATCGTCACAGGTGATGAGTCGTGGGCATACCACTACACGCCCGAAACAAAGCAGGCATAAATGGAGTGGAAACATGCTGGTTCCCCAGTAAAGAAAAAATTTAAAGTGACTCTATCTGCCAGGAAAGTGCTTGTGACAGTGTTCTGGGATATGCATGGTGTTTTATTGGTGGACTTTGCTGAACACGGGACCACTGTGAATGCTGCGGCCTACATTAAAACTTTGGTGAAGTTGCGTCGTGCCATTTGTGACAAACGTCACAACATTAACGTTAAACTTCTTCATGACAATGCTCGCCCCCATGTTGCTGCTGTCGTTCGTCAGAAAATCGCCGAATTTGGTTGGGAGGTGCTCCAGCATCCACCATACAGTCCGGATCTTGCACCATCGGATTTTCATCTGTTTGGTCCCATGAAGAAATTCCTGGCCGGCAAACGCTTTGAGACAGATGTGGAAGTGAAATCAGCAGTGCGCAGATGGCTACACTCCAACCAAACGGACTTCTACGAACAGGGTATATTGAAACTGGTAACACGATGGGAAAAATGTGTTGAGAAAGTTGGTGACTATGTCGAAAAGTAGGTAAAAGATGTAAGTTCATTTGTGATTTTTTTCCTTTTTTTTACTATTAAACTTTTTTAAAAAAAAATTATTGTGCGTTACTTTCCGATCCGCCCTCGTATTTTTGTATCATGAAGGAGTTGCTAAAAAAGGCCTTAATGAGGTATGCTCTTCTCTGTTTGATTTCTTACAATATGTTCCTTCGCATATTGAAGAATTACATGTGTATTGTGGTAAGTGTGGGAGTCAAAATAAAAACCATATAATTTTTAGCATAAACAGACATGGTCGTTTTAAGAAGACAGTGCATTTCTTTCCAATATGTGGACATTCTTATATCCCATGAGATAGTGTTTAGCCTGATAAAAAGGGTATTAAAAAAGAAAGGCACCATTTAAACTAACAAAACTGTGACTAGCAGCACAGCTCTTAAATCCAAAGTTAAGTAGGAGGGTAGGACTCATCTGTAATTACTGACTCCAATACCTAATGTCCAGTGTTCTAGAAAAAACTGCCTGTCTATAAAAAAAAAAAATGGATTTCTAGTTCGTTTGAAATGAATCATTTCATCAATTTATTTACAATTCAAGATACAGAAATGAAATTCTTATGTGGAATGGTACTTAATACAAGGAGAGAGAGAATAAGAAACAACAAAATCGGGGAGACATTAAATGTAGAAAAATTAACAACAGACATAAAAAATAATAAACTAAAATGGTTTGGACATTTAAAAAGAATGGAAAAGGAAAGACTACCTCAAAGACTGTTAAATCTCAAGATACAAGGAAAATGACCATGAGAAAGATGGATTAACCAAGTGAAGAAAAGTTTACAAGAAAGAGGATACTACTGGAAAAGAACTAAAAAGAAGGAAAGCATGGGAAGATAGAGATGGTTGGAGGCATATTTGGAATCAACCTTCCGAAAGGAGAATGCGATAAGAGGACGATGATGATTTACAATTCAGAATAGCTAGGATGTGTGATAGCTTTACAATTCATTAATGGCTTCACTGAACATACATTCAGACTTTCCTTATCTCGTAACCAGGGCAATTCAATATTAATGCCATAAATCCCTGTCTATCCCCATCAAGAAAAATAAAATTGAAGACATTGGAAAACTTCTTGTTTATGTTTCTATACAAGAACAAGATTTTTATAGGAACATTCTCTTATGATCAAAAACAGATGCAGTGATGAATAAGTGTATAACAGTTATTACATGTTCATGCAAGTTCACTCCTTTCATTTTCTATATTATTTTGAAGAAAGCATATTCAGATATAAACTAAGGTGCATTTTTCATGTTCGTGATTTCTGATCAATATAACATCAGTCGACGAGAAATTACTGAAGATGAAGCTGCCAAGGCTTCGAAACCAGTCTAGTTAGAAGACTGGACATATGAGATAAGGTATGAAACATTTTAATTTAATCTCAAATTAAATCTCATAGTGATTTTTTTCTATAAAAGTTCAATATGGATGTAAGTTAAATAGCTACAGTTACCTTAACAATATTTATTTACATCATCAACAACAACAAGGATTAGGTCCAATGGCCTGTTCCGATCTCATTATAGGTCGAATTGGTCCTTCCATCTCTTCAATGGTCTTCCCAACGTTCTTCTCCCTTTTGGTTTATAATTATACATTCTTCTTGGTATACGCTGTTCATTCATTCGTAATACGTGCTGAAGATAAGCATTTTGGTAATATGTTATTCTTTCACAGAGATTAAAAATATTAAGTTCTGTTCTTATATTTTCGTTTTTCTTTTTATCAGTCCTTTGGTATCCTGCTATTGCTCTCAACATCTTCATTTCTGCAGCCTCTATTTGTTTACTATCTGCCTTTGTTAATGTCCAGGTTTCACATCTACATATAAGAGATGGAACTCCCAATACTTTGTAAAACTTCAAAATAGTTTCTTTTCTAGTCTTATTCAATAAAGTGTGTTTAATTATGCGTTGTATTTTAGTGTATTTATCCAAATTTCTGTCATTGCCTAAATGACAACCCAAATAATTAAAATTCTGAACTTGGACTAAGAATAGTCTGCAACTTGGGAGACGTCTGCCAGAAGGTTGACATCGACCAAGAAGTCTGCAACGGTCTACGAGGCGACGTGATACCAGGCGATCATCACAACGGCTCAAGGAGCGGAAGCAGCAACCCTCTCTAAAGGGGTTAATACTTAGAGGAGCATGGATAGATGCTTTGAGACAACAGCCTATCATTATCCTTACCCTGCACAGCGCTCGTAATGCGGTCAGCGGACATTTATTACTACTGATTCATCTCAAAGCAAAGGCCGGATTGGATTTCAGGATATTTATTTACAATTTTAATATTATTGCATAAGCATATTTACTATTAGCATTTTAATTTTATAACTTTGTATCTTAATTGTATTTTTTTTATATTTTCTATATATCAAATTAACCCTGTAGAGGGGAATAAAAGGCCTGATGTCATTAACCCTCTGGTTAAACAAATTATTCTATTCTACTGGCAAAGCATAACATCAGTCATCTCAGTCAATGAAAAGCAAGTCTTTTCCTTAACATTGCACTATAGAATAGTAACTTTTTTATTTGTATGTTTTGAAATTCTTTCTGTAGCAGTAAATTAAATAAACAATTTTCAAATGTACGAATGAAAACAACAAAGATTAAACATAAGATTTTACAAAGCCAAGCTATTGATACAATGTTCTGTATAAATGAATACTTCAAATGAAAATAAACAAGTTTGTCATGTACCATCTGTGTAACCAAATTCAGAGCCAAGAAATCACTAATGCTTTTATTATGTCTAGCTAAATCTTTTCTAGAATTAAAAGGAATGTATTATCCATTTCTGTCTGAATTAGTGCACTGTTAAGAACATCACCTATTTTCTTACATGATATAATACTGTATTTAGACCATATCAATTTATTTTGATTAAAGAAAAGTTGTCCCTACCTTTTCTGGTTTGGTGAGATCCAGTACTCCTCCATTAGCCAAGTCTTCCTGCTTGGCTTTTTTATATATTTCTCCAGCAGATGCAACAGGAGGTGCAGCTGCATTACTATTGCTGCCATATTGTGCGACCGAGAGCTTGCGCTTACCATGGCTTTCTGACGGCTTGTCCTCGGGGAGACCCAGGTACTTTTGCAGCTTCAAACTTAACTCCTCTGTGAGGTACTCCGATACGATGCCATGTGCATACCTCAGGTATGATTCTAAACATAAAACATGCATTTTACCACACAATCCCATGTGTTTATCTCAGGTATGATTCTGAACATAAAACATTGATAATAATAAGTTGTGTTCTGGTTATTTCATACCTCATATCATTGTTTCTGTCATATAGTAATATTTCAAGGCATAATAAAAACATTTTGCCTGTCCATTTCTTAGAGTTGTTTTTGTCAAACATATGTTTCAGAGCTTCTTAGCCCCATTGTCAGCGCTTAGAGACTGATCGATGGGTGCTAAGAAGATCTGAAAACATATTTTAATATAATAAATTTGGGAATTTGGAAAATTATGAGGTTGTATTAATAAGAATCAAATGAATCAATAATTATGCTTACCCTAAACTTCTATGTTTTTTTAAACCACAGCACCACATGGATAGGCGACCATCGTCACCATCACCAGCTGTTTTCATGGACTGTCAATTTTTCTCTTTTGCCGGTAATTCCAAACTGCCATCTGGTGTTCTTTTGAAGGAATCATTTTATAACTTGTCATCTGGTGTTCTTTTGAAGGAATCAATTTCTAAACGTTTAGACAATGATTCCTTCAAAAGAACACCAGATGGCAGTGAGTTCAGTTTAGAAAAATAATCCTTCAAAAGAACAACAGATGCCAGTTTGGATAATTACCGATAAAAGAAAAAAAATTGGAAGTCTATGAAAACAGCTGATGATGGTGACGATGGTGGTCGATACTGCAGTGCTGTGTTATAAAACCAGAACTATGAGGTAAGAAGAATTCACGATTCTTTTGATTCTTATCTGAAACACATGTTGGACAAAAACAACTCTAGGAGGTAAGAATGAACAGACAAAATGTTTTAATTAAACAAACCTCTTAATTTTACTTCATATTGTATTTTAAAATTTCAAGGCATGTTAGCCTTATCTTCAGTAGTTTACAGACTGGTTTTTCCCAACAGTTAGAAAACACGAACAAACTCACCACACAGGAAAAAAATTTACATACAGAAGAACAAGGAGAGAATTATGAATTTTGAAATTCCCAAGGAGCTGAACCAAATTAGCAAGTTCTTTGGACCACAGAAAGAGGGAGAAGAAGTCGAGATTCAGTGCCGATAACTTGAGATAAACCAGTCTGTAACTACTGAAGATGACTCTAACATGCCTTGAAACATATGTCTAACAGAAACAACGATATGAGGTAAGAATTAAACAGACCAAACTTATTATTAAGTAAAACTTCAATGTTACTTCCTATTGTATTTTCAAATAAAACATTGATCTTACCAACATAAACATATACTTTAAATTATTAAATTAATATTAAGAAGCTAAAGCTATTACTATCATAGAAATAAGTAAATTAATGTACACAACTAACTATAGTAATCAATGGTATGTGGGACCAAGAGAGTAAGGTAAAGGGAGGATTTATTCTTGGATGGAAATGTAGTCTAAATTAGCTCAATTGTTAGAGCATCAGCACGGAAAGCTGAAAGTCATCATCATCATCATCATCCTGCCAGGTATTAGTCCTAGAAGAACTGTTACGGCCTGAGAAAGCGGTTTTCGTGCCATCTTTTCATAGGTCTACCAAGTGACCGATTCCCATTTGGACAGTAGTTCATTATTGCCTTGGGGATCCTGGATCTATCCATTCTTGAGTCATGTTCCTTCCAGTTTAGCTGATATCTGGAGATGTAGTCCAGTATTGGCGACACATTAAGTTCTTGAAGGATTTCTACATTTTTCTTTCGATTCCATTTGGTGTAGCCAGCTGTTCGGCGCATAAATTTCATCTCACAAGCTGTTAGTCTGCTTTCATTTCAGGATTTAATTCCCAGTTCAGGCAAAAAAAAATTTGTCTTTACCATTGATTATAATATACTTTAAACATACAGTGATATCATTTTACAGGAACACCGTTATACCGTATTTGCTATAAAGGACTGACTGACCATCACTCCCACAATGATTAATTAAATTCTCAAAGAAACTTTTACTCTACAATGGATATCTCCATACTGTGGCATTAAAGGAAACAAACAGGCAGATATTCCATAAAAGAAAATGCTGAAATGATGCAAAAATCAAGTATGGTACTATTATATTATCACCTTTTCTTAAAAAAACCATGTAAATTACACTTTCCTTGAGTTATATATGACATGAAAATAAAAATTAATGCCTGAGCCAGGATTTGAATCCGAGACTCCTAACACATATTTACACACACACACACATTTTTTTGTCAATATATACACACAGTACTGACTATATCCTAAAGACCTTAGAGGTGACGTAACCTAAAGCATCTATAAATAAGAATTAAGTAAAAAGTAAAAGTTATAATTAGTTTTTCTTCTCTCTCTTTTTAAACATATTTTTAAAGAAGGTGATGATATCAGTTTGCAAAGTTAATAAAAAAGCTAAGACATAATACAGAAGATGGTTGACATACAGAAGAAAATAGTGAAAACATTTAAATCCTGCAGACTCAGGATAGAGGGTCGTTGGACGTCAGTTGTGAACGTGACACAGCATTGAGAATGTCTCAAATGATGTGACGAAACCCTGGGTTTGCGAGGAGTTATGAAGTATGAGGTGAGTGAAATAAAAAATAAACAATATTAAAAAATGATGTTTTTATTATTAATTTAACATTTCTCAATGAAAGATAAATTAAATTTGAAGAGAAAAATTTTCGCCTAGACCGGGACTCGAACCCGGGACCCTTGGCTTTCCGGGCCAAGTGCTCTACCAACTGAGCTACCGAGGCGAGTTACGATCTAGACGCAAATTTTTCTCTTATATACGTTGTAATTCCCTATCGCCAAATGCTTTTTGAAACCATTGTTTCTATCTTTGCAAATGGCGGCTTCTTAGTTAAGAAGACATTTATTGGAAATTTAACATTACTTTAAAAGCCAGTAAGGCCTCTAATGATGTTTTTATTATTAATTTAACATTTCTCAATGAAAGATAAATTAAATTTGAAGAGAAAAATTTTTTTTCTCTTCAAATTTAATATTAAAAAACCTCATAGTGTTATTTCCTATCTACATAACTTAGTGAAAAATAATATTTGGAAATTCAACAATACCATATTAAAAATACAATAGGAAGTAACATTAAGAGGTTTATTTAATAAGATATTTGGGTTGATGGGGCTCAGAAGCCTTGAAACATATGTTCAATAAAAACAACCATAAGAGGTAAGAATACACAGATCAAATATCTTACTTATTAACAGTACCGTAATTTTGTTGAGTTGTTTCTTGACTAACCTCATACCTCTTAACTCCCTCGCAGATCCGGATTTCTTCACTGTATTTGTGACATTCTCAATGCTGTTCACGTTCACAACTGACATCCAATGGTCTCCTCTCCTTCAGACTGACCTCCGCACCATCTGATGGCTGACCGACGAACTTCCAAATCAATCCTCTCTCCTTATCACCGGGTATTTCAAAATTCATAGTTATGTTTTTGTTCTTGCATATGTAGATATTTTCCCAAATTGTGAGTTCCTTCGGTTTTTCTAATTGTTTAAGTAATTTTGTTTTGGTTTCTATTCTACCTTTTTTCTGACATGCACATGCCTGGTCAGAAGAACATAGAATAGAAACCAAAACAAAATTACTTAAACAATCAGAAAAAACAACTCACAATTCGGGAAAAAATCTACATATGCAAGAACAAAAACATAACCCGGTGATAAGGAGAGGGGATTGATTTGGAAGTTCGTCGGTCAGCCATCAGATGGCACAGAGGTCAGTCTGCAGGAGAGGAGACCATTGGACGTCAGTTGTGAACGTGAACAGCATTGAGAATGTCACAAATACTGTGAAGAAATACGGATCTGCGAGGGAGTTAAGAAGTATGAAGTGAGTCAAGAAACAACTTAACAAAATTAAAATAAACCTCATAGTGTTATTTCCTACATACATTAACTTAATAAGTACCATAATGGCTCATATATGAATCAGTTGCTATGTTTTGACTCATAACCAGTCTTGATTGTTTGGCAGGCAGGACATATCTTTAAAATCTCCATGTAGTCATCACCAAAATGTAAATTGTATAACAATGAACATTTAACAATGGATATGGAATGAATGAGCTGTTTATGTCTTGTTAAGGGCACTGGACTCTCTTAAGAAGTAATTAATTAAGCATTTCAGTAAATGAACATGATCTATGGTAAGATTAAATTAAAATGTTTCATACCTCATCTCATATTCAGTCTTCTAACTAGATCGGTTTCAAAGCTTGGGCAGCTTTATCTTCATTTTTTAAGAAAAAAATTATGCTCAGACTGGGACTCAAACCCAGGACTTTTGGCTTTCTAGGCCAATGCTCTACCGACTGAGCCGCCTGGGCAAATTCCAATCTAAACACAAATTTTTCTCTTATATACGTTGTCAATTCCCGCACACCAAATTTAATAGGACTAACCAGTTTCCAAATCCTCCAATTAAAATTGGTATTACTATAAAGAAAATTATAATAAAAGCATGAGCTGTTACAATAACGTTGTAAGCTATGAAACCTTTGCTTCTATTTTTTTGCAAATGGCAGCTTCTTTATTAAGAAGACAGTTATTTGGGAATTTAATATTACATTATAAAGCCAGTCTTGTCAAGATCTGTAAAGATATTACTATACAAGACTATAAGACCCATTTTGACATATGGATGTGAAACATGGATAATGGGGAGAAACAATGAATGTGCTCCGCAATTTTTTGAAAGAAAAATATTAAGGAGGGTGTATGGCCCTATATGTGAGAACGGTGTATGGCAAAAACACTATAATCAGGAGTTGTATTCATTATTCAAAGAGGTGGAAATTAGTAAATTCATTAAATTAACCAGACTACGATGGGCAGGGCATGTAAGAAGAAAGGAAGAGTCAGAAATATGTAAAAGGATATGGTCCACTCAACCAGAAGGTAGAAGAAAAAGAGGAAGACCGAAACTGCGATGGAAGGATGAGGTGGATGGAGATGCTATAGAGACGATTTTATTATTAATTTAACACTTCTCATTGAAGGATAAATTATATTTGAAGAGAAAAATTTTCGCCTAGACCGGGACTCGAACCCGGGACCCTTGGCTTTCCGGGCCAAGTGCTCTACCAACTGAGCTACCGAGGCGAGTTACGATCTAGACGCAAATTTTTCTCTTATGTACGTTGTAATTCCCTAACGCCAAATGCTTGAAACCATAGCTTCTATCTTGCAAATGGCGGCTTCTTAGTTAAGAAGACATTTATTGGGAATTTAACACTACTTTATAGCCAGTAGGGCTTCTATTGACGATTTATTATTAATTTAACACTTCTCATTGAAGGATAAATTATATTTGAAGAGAAACTCGCCTCGGTAGCTCAGTTGGTAGAGCACTTGGCCCGGAAGCCAAGGGTCCCAGGTTCGAGTCCCGGTCTAGGCGAAAATTTTTCTCTTCAAATATAATTATCCTTCAATGAGAAGTGTTAAATTAATAATAAAATCGTCAATAGAAGCCCTACTGGCTATAAAGTAGTGTTAAATTCCCAATAAATGTCTTCTTAACTAAGAAGCCGCCATTTGCAAGATAGAAGCTATGGTTTCAAGCATTTGGCGTTAGGGAATTACAACGTACATAAGAAGAAAAATTTGCGTCTAGATCGTAACTCGCCTCGGTAGCTCAGTTGGTAGAGCACTTGGCCCGGAAAGCCAAGGGTCCCGGTTCGAGTCCCGGTCTAGGCGAAAATTTTTCTCTTCAAATATAATTTATCCTTCAATGAGAAGTGTTAAATTAATAATAAAATCGTCAATAGAAGCCCTACTGGCTATAAAGTAGTGTTAAATTCCCAATAAATGTCTTCTTAACTAAGAAGCCGCCATTTGCAAGATAGAAGCTATGGTTTCAAGCATTTGGCGTTAGGAGGAATTACAACGTACATAAGAAGAAAAATTTGCGTCTAGATCGTAAATCGCCTCGGTAGCTCAGTTGGTAGAGCACTTGGCCCGGAAAGCCAAGGGTCCCGGGTTCGAGTCCCGGTCTAGGCGAAAATTTTTCTCTTCAAATATAATTTATCCTTCAATGAGAAGTGTTAAATTAATAATAAAATCGTCAATAGAAGCCCTACTGGCTATAAAGTAGTGTTAAATTCCCAATAAATGTCTTCTTAACTAAGAAGCCGCCATTTGCAAGATAGAAGCTATGGTTTCAAGCATTTGGCGTTAGGGAATTACAACGTACATAAGAAGAAAAATTTGCGTCTAGATCGTAACTCGCCTCGGTAGCTCAGTTGGTAGAGCACTTGGCCCGGAAAGCCAAGGGTCCCGGGTTCGAGTCCCGGTCTAGGCGAAAATTTTTCTCTTCAAATATATGCTATAGAGAGTTGGGATTGAGAAATTGGTGGAGAGAGGCACAGGACCGACTAATTGGAGGAGGCTCCTTGAGGAGGCCAGGACTCAGGAATGAGTTGTTACACCATTGATGATGATGATGATAATTATAAAGCTAGTACAGCTTCTTTCAATGTATTTATTATTCATTTCACACATCTCAATGATGGATAAATCATATTTGAAGAGAGAAATTATACGCTCAAACTGGGATACGAACCCAGGACCTTTGGCTTTCTAGGCTAATGCTCTACCAACTGAGCCACCTGGGTGAGTTCCAATCTAGGATCAGTCAGTAGAACGCCAAAGGTCCTGGGTTCGAGTCCCAGTCTGAGCATATAATTTTTTCTCTTCAAATATGATTTATCCATCATTGAGATGTATGAAATGAATAATAAAAACATCGTAGTCATATATATTAATCGTCAGATCTTACCTGCATCTGCTGCATCAGGTTTGCCACTCTTAACAAATGTGGCTGAGACAGCACCACCCGACACATGGACACCTTTCTGCTTTAGAACCTCAGCTACTCGTTCTGTTTTTCGCTGAAGCCAGCTCAGCGTCTTCTCTTCGTTGTACTTATATGCATTCAGATCTTCATCTCCTAGAGGTAACCACAGGCATTAATACAAATTATTTATCAATAATATCTCCTGGCCTAATATTTGTCCTGGTTGGAAAAGAATGCAGGAGAGCTCATCCCGTGGAATAGGTTGCTGCAACTTTACAGAACTAGCTCCATCTGGTGATTAAAATAATAATTTTCCCCCACCTATCTTAATCAGTTACCAAAGAAGAAATGCTACCACACCTATTCAAGTGAATAACTCAAACAGAAAGAAAGCAACAGTTATAATAGATTGAATGATTAAAGGAAAAAATCACTATGAGGTTTAATTTAAGAATTAAATTGAAGTGTTTAATACCTCTCCTCATATCCAGTCTTATTATACTGGTTTCGAAGCTTGGGCAGCTTCATCTTCAGTAATTTATTGTAGACTGACGTTATATCGATCAGGAGAAAATTAAACAAATTAAATTAATTTGTTTAATTGTAATATCTAATTAAACAAATCGAAGAACAAAAATAACTCACGGCTTGGGAAAAAATCCACATTTAAAAAAAGAAAGAAAAATTTATGAACATTGAAATTCCTGCTGATTCTAATTTGATCCTGAGGTTCATCGGTCCACCAACAGAGGGAGGAAGAAGCAGTTCCCCTGATTGTCATAACATCAGTCGACAAGAAATTATTGAAGATGAAGCTGCCCAAGCTTCGAAACCAATATAACTAGAAAACCGGATATGAAGTGAGGTATTAAACACTTTAATTTAATTCTTAGTTATATTAGACTTTTTTGATGAAATATTTTTAATTTGTCCACTACTGTGGTCTCGAGGTAGCATGCTGCCTTATCACACAGCGGGTCCGGGTTCGATTCCTGGTCGGGGCAGTTTTTCTGGGTGAGGTTTTTCCTCACCTGTAAGACAAATGTCAGGAAAACGTTAAGGTCCAAACGGTCCCCAAAATCATACGGCCATCATCATCCTTATTATCATCATCACCATCATCATCCTTCACCGATGTGGAAAGCAACGGGAAGCTACCACACCTATAATTCCCTAGTAAAGCTGCAAGCATAGCATGAAAATGCTATGATTGCAGTGAAGGACCTGCCTTTGGGCAGAATTACTATGGATGGATTTTAAATTTAATACTTTCCAATACTGGATAATACTATTTTGAAAAGAAAAATTAATGCTTGAACTGGGATTTGAATTCTGGACATATTGAGTCGTGTGTAAAACACTATATTTTTCATTTAAAATAGCAAATTTCATAAAAAAAGTTTCTTCAGTCAGGAATCAAATCTGTGACACCTACAATTCCAGTCAGTCAAGCTAATCGTTGCACTACAGATTTGATCTGGCTAGTATATTAGACAATGAATTTTCTACAGGAATTTTGAAAAGTTATAAGAAAAAGGACTTGTAATAAATAATAATAAAATTCTAATGGGAAGTAACACTATGAGGAAAATTACCAATATTACATAATTGAATCGGAATTTTTTTTACACCTCACCTCATAAAAATAATAATAATAAAATGGTGAAATTGAAAAATTGACGATTGGAGCTCATAGTTTGATACAGAATCACATACATAACTAGAAAGAAAACCAAACTATTAAAACATTTAGAAAAACCAATGGAATTATAGTAAATGGCACGAATGAAGGCGGGTCAGACTGGTCTGGCACATCACTGGAAGTAGACAAAGGATTATATTTGAAGATGAGAAGTGTTACATTAATAATAAAATCGTCTAGACAAAGGATTTTGATCAATATAGAAATGCATTGTTTTTATTACTTAGCAGGAATTCAAACACATTGAACCTCAGCGAGTTTGTTAATATTTGACAATTACTACTACCAATTTCCATGTTTTGTATTGTCATATTAAGCACAACACAAATAAAATTAATTTATATTTACTCATATTATTATAACAGCAAAACTTGTATATTCTACCATGTTTAATGCACAAAAAATGCAATTGGCTCGCATTGTGACGTAGATATGCAGCACTCTCATAAACACTACCTCCTTCGTTAATGCATTTTACAATAACAATTTGAGAAAAGATACATATTCAGAAGAACAAATATAGGTCCATGAATTTTGAGGTTCCCAGCAAGCAAAAATTGATCTCAAAGTTTATTCAACCTTCACCAGGTGGCAGGATAAACTGATATTAACAACTCAATTTCGAACAGTCAGAGTGTAGCTGATGATGGAGGTGATAGCATCGAAACTAGTCAGGTGAGAAATACATATTTTTATCAGGTGAGGTGTAAAAAAAATTCCAATTCAATTATGTAATAAGAATCAAATGAATCATGAATTCTTATTAAGAAAACCTCATAATGTAAAAATTCCCAAATTGATTATATTTATTATGTAAATTAATACTAACGAGTATTATGATGAAATTAAATGTTTCTTACCTCTCCTCATATAAATTTTCTAAGTAGATCGCGATTTCGAGACCACAACAGTCTCATGAAGTTCCCGCAAATTTTGACCTGATCCAGAGGTTCATCGGTCCACCAACAGAGGGAAGAAGAAGAGTTTCTTCCGATCGACATAATATCCATCGCCAAGAAAGTGCTGACGATGAGACTGTTGTGGTCTCAAAATCGCAATCTACTTAGAAAATGTATACGAGGAGAGGTAAGAAACATTTAATTTCACCATAAATTAAACCTCATAGTGATTAATTTCTATGTAAATTAATACTAATGAGTATTTTTTAAGATCTCTATGATATACTATATTCATACCTTTTCTGTCTGCAACCTGATTGAGATGTTTGAGTCCTGTTGAACGCAGCAGTCTCTCTGTCTCTGGGAATTCCTCATCCTTCAGGATTTGGTCCAATGGCATGGCTTGACTCGTCTAAAACACAAAGAATTGAAAAATACAAATTATTTTTTATTCTGCAGAACTCAAAGTATGAAAAATGGATTGGAACATACAAACTTTTTTATTTAAAAATATCTCGAGTATTTAAAAAAAAAAAGTTACAAATTAAGCTGCTCTAATGAATATATCACCTGACAATTTTTTATGGATTAATTTACTAATAACTAACTACCTAACTCAATGGATTCTATCATGGCCACATGGATATAAGCTCTCCATACCTCCCTATCCAAAGCTAATGTTTCCCAATTATCCCCTGTATAATCTACTTCCCTCAACCCACCTCATTCTTGGTCTACCAATGGGGCATTTTGCTTCTGGCTTTCCTACAAGAAGCTTCCATGCACCTCTTTCATTCCCCATTCATGCCACATATCCTGTTCGTCCAGGATGGAAACATGTTTATATTTTTCCAGTAAAGAGGCAAAATAGAATAAATATTTTACTGCAATAAAATGCAGTGCTATATTTCCAAAAAAATTGCAAAGTTATTGAAATTTAAGAAAATTCACATTCCACACACTGATGAATCTTAAGAAAAAAATAGTTGAAGTGAGTCGATTGTCGACAATAATCAATACGTATCATATGTACTTTCGAAAATAAACAGCAGCAGGAAATTAATCTAATCTGGTGTACACTAACAGGTCATCTAACCTAAGGAATTCAGTTATTTCTAACCTAACAAAATCAGTTACATTTTGCATTATACTCTACTATAAACTAATCTGGTGTACACTAACTTTTCCTCATCTAACCTGACAAAATCAATTATATTATTTTTGGTCTGGACATCTTACCTCAATATTAATGTTGATTTGTTCTTGGACATGTTTCAAAACAATTCTGTTTTATCGTCAGCTTTCCCAGACCTCCAAACAGGTTCTTTGGCCAACCACAGGATGGAGCTGACATCGACATCCAGGTGGTGCAACATAATGCAACATAAATAAAACCAGTCTGGGAAAGCTGACGATTAAAACAGAATTGTTTTGAAACATGTCCAAGAACAAATCAACATTAATATTAAGGTAAGATGTCCAGACCAAAAATAATATAATTAAATAACCTCAAAATGTAACTTCCTAAAATTAAATATTAACTGACAAAATCAGTTAGACATTATATTGCACTCTACCTGTAGACTAACCTTGTCATGTCGGTATAATTTAAGAAGTTGAATTTCCTGTATCTCTCTAAGTTCACCATGTTGCTTTTATTGGACCTTATGTAATCATCAACGAGAAAAAAGAATATCGCTCAACATTATATTGTTACAAGGAATTTGATGTAATGTGTGTTAAATTAATGCAATATGGATTGTATTATAGTGCTTCAAAAAATATTATTTTACTGATTTTATTTAATAAACAACTCATTAATTGGTTTGTTTATCGATGGTCTGCAAGTTTTTTTTTTGTTTTTTCATCTTTGGTGATCCTAAGCTTCATTTTCTTCTTCTTCTTCTTCCTTCCAAGTATTAGGCCAAGGCCTGTTACGATCCTATAGAAAATTTTCCCTCCAACGTTTCCGGGAAATTCTCGTATAAGACTTGAAAGCATAATGATAGTCCCTTCGATTGGTTGCAGGCCAAAGGAAGGCAAGACCAGTGATGGGGCTGCCATCTTATAGCCTCTGGTCAGGCATTTCTGGAGAAGAAAAGAAAATAAAGGAAAGAAGAAATGGAAGAAAGGAAAGACTCCCTAGCCCTCGGATGCCCTAATAGTGTCGGGGTCGAAAAAAACAAGAGTTAACCAAGAGAGGTTAGATAGTAAAGTTAAAAGAGTGCAAAACACAAGTAAGTGGAAGAAATTTTTTGCTCAGAAAACCAAAATTATATTGAAATTGGAATTTTCCGTATAGTAAACTAGTGAGATGTGTATAATGTAGTGCTTAAAAAAAGTTATTCAAAAAATTTCATTTTACTGGTTAATTTATTAATGGCCTGCAAATTTTTTTCACATTTTCATCTTTGGTGATCCTAAACTTAATTTTAAAATCACAATTATATCGAAATTGGGATGTCCCGTTTAGTAAACTAGTGAAATGTGTATTGTGTAGTGCTTAGAAAATGTTATTTTTTCTGGTTTGTTTGTGGATGGTCCGCAATTTTTTTTTTTGTGTTTTCATCATTGGTGTTCTTAAGATTCATTTTAAAATCAAAATTGAATTGAAATTCGGAAGTCCACTTTTTGCGCCATGACACTTTTTGAGTGATCCGATAAAACTTTTTCCATAATCATTAAATATGAAATATTCTTATGTCAATATAATAGGAAGTAACACTATGAGGTTCTATTTAATAAATAAGTTGAGTCTATATTTGAAGAGAAAAGTTATATGCTCAGACTGAGATTTGAACCCAGGACCTTTGGCTTTCTAGGTCTCTTATGGGTTCAAACCTCAGACTGAGCGTATAATTTTTCTCTTCAAATGTAATTTATCCTTCAGTAAGACGTGTTAAATTAATAACAAAAACATTGAAAATTGAGTCTTTATTTCATCTTACCTCATATTGGTAATTTTTAATAGGACATGTTTCAGAGCATCTTTGTTCCATCATAAGCTTGTACAGATTGATGATCTCTAAGTCATCAGCCCTGGAGGTCGACTCCTGCTCCCTCTTTTTTGTGGTTCAAAGAACTTACATATTAAGCCTGTCTCCCCAGGAATCTCAAAATTTACGATTCTCTCCTTGTTCTTCTGAATATAGACTCAACTTATTTATGTAATACTCTTTTTGGATTCTTTTTCTTTAAATATATGTCTAGTTACTGGACATTACAAAAAATACAGTAGTTTGTGAGAATCCATCCAGAACCAATTTTATACAATCTGCTTTAATGAACAATTTAGAATCATTCAATTTACATTTTAAATCTAAGAAGAACCATTATTTCAAGCTAACTGAAATGTAACTTAATTAGTAACCTAGACATAAAGGACAAACATAACGTTAGTGGAGTTGTTAATTTAAGACCCGGTGTATAAACATAAAGTTGGCTCAAGACTAGTATTTTTTTGCTCACGATTTTCCATACAACATTCTTATGCCACTGTTTCTCTATACACTTTTACCATTTTTAATAATGTTTCATACTATTTTAAACATTTTGTAACGATTCTTTACACATTTCTTACGATTTATATAGGTAAATTTTTATCTCTTACCTCATATTCTTATGAACAATATGAGGCGAGTGAGTGATAAAAGTTTACCTATATAAAAATACCTTATAGTGTGAATTCCTAAAAAAGTAATTTCTTATGATTTTTAAATATTTATATAATGCAAATATTGTGAATAAAGGGCTCAACTGAATATACTCTGTGGAGAAAATAACAGCATCACAATATTGTCTAACAGTGTCATAATATTGTGATTTGCATATTTAAATAAATACTTCAAAATTGTCTAATAATGTTATAAAAATTGTTTGAAAAAGTTTAAAATATTAAATAATGTTAGTAAATACAGAAGAAGAGCTATAGTTTACAACAATATAACTGAAAAATCAAGCGCTAGTAGAAGTGCAGTTGTGCCGGGATTTATTGCAATTATTGGTCATTTAAATTTCATAGCGACGGATAGTAATCGAGGATGATAATCGATATGTGGTTCGATTGTGGGCTCTATAAACACTGGCGCATGTGCACTGGTCCCGCGCCGTAGCCGAGCGGTTAAGGTAGGAAGCCTTGGCACAGAGCTACGGGACTTGCGCTGGTTCGAGTCTCCATGGGGGAAAAAATTTTGTCATGGTATTTTGGCCAGTATGGGACCGGTGCCCACCCAGCATCGTGAGGCAATTGGGTAGCTACAATAAGTAGCGGCTCCAGGTTGAGGAACGAGCTATAACGGCTGGGGGACTCACCCCTACACTGGCTGTTGATCATCTACCTCTGTGATTGGCACATGTGGATGTGAAGGGCCAGCAGCCGGCTGGTAAAAGGGCAACCGCTGAAAAAGTGGAAAGACCCTCAATCGGATCGGCATGTGCACTGTTGTTCTATAGGACTTCGAAAATATTTCACGCTAGTTTTTCCAAATAAAGTTCTGCAGAATTGCAGTGCACATGCATGAGACGTGCAAATGCTTAATGTAACATCCGCTAGATAGCAGAGAAATAGGCGTTTTTGCAATTCATTTCAAACCATCTTTCAAGATATTGGCTTCATTTTGTTAGATTCCAATGGGACAAGTTAGTGTACACAAGATTAGTTTATTAAATAATATGCATGTAATTAATTTTGTTAGGTTTGGAAGAGGGAAGTTGGTATACTTCCATTTATTATAAACATTTGGGAATTTATTGCAAAAGTTGGTAACACCATCACTGTCATTTTGTGGAAGCTATATTAAGCATTCGAGTATCTCACGCATACACACTGCAATTCTGTAGAACTAAGAAAAATACTAGACTTTTACCCATAAAGTAAACATCCATT
Source organism: Diploptera punctata (assembly GCA_030220185.1). Classification (NCBI taxonomy): domain Eukaryota; kingdom Metazoa; phylum Arthropoda; class Insecta; order Blattodea; family Blaberidae; genus Diploptera; species Diploptera punctata. Next base: position 47,462 of record JASPKZ010005327.1, read on the forward strand.
TTGCAAATAACAATACATGAACATTCATAAAACAATATACTTGTATAACATTTGGAATCATTCAATGAAGTAACCCAGTTCATCATAAAATTAGCTCTGAGCAGATTGTTGCAAATTACCAAAATTACTTTTATTCATACCTTTCTGAGATAAGGAAGAGCGAGGAAGATTGGATCAATTGGTGTTGAGAGATGCATTTTTCCATCCGATTTAACAGATTCTTCAATGAACCAAGACCTATTAAAACAAGTATGAAATTATTCCCAATATTAGTACACACTCAATAAACATACAAAATTTTCTTAAAAATAATTATAATTTGTGCTACCCTTACCTTCTGTTTTCTGAAAATGTAAGAACTTCTTGAACCATTCCATCTCCTGGACTGAATAAAAACATTGCTGGTGCTCCTGACTGTGGATGCCTCAATTGTACCATATCAGGAGTTCCAGTGCCAGCAAATCCTTCAGGAACTTCCAAAGCTTCACCTACATTATTAACATTAATATTAACTAACGTATATAAACATTGTAAGCCATCTTTCAGATTAGCCTCAGGGCTATTTGTCCAAACAAAGATATACAATTATTTTAAATACAATAATATTGATTACATCTAATTACAGTCACATGTAAATATGTATATTGTTAAAATACGAGACTTACATGAGTATCAATCAATAACTGAATGCTATAATTGATCAAAATGCATTATAAAACCATCTTTGACATTGACAATGAACCTTGCTTAAATAGACGCTTCTTTGAAGCCTTCTAAAGGAATGCGTTTATTTATCTCACCTTTTAGAAGAAATACCCATGTGTTTGAGGACTGCTGAGGAGTTGATGTTTTTACGCATTTCTTAGGGGATGCTTTTATCCTCGGCATAATGAAAAAACCATAAAATGAGTAAATATTAAACAAAAATCTTAGCCGACAGCCATCAGCCCGGACCTCGAATACGAGCTGCTGCCCGGGTACAGAATAGCCAACCCATGAACAAAGACCCTTCGCTGTCATTTTTTTTATTTATATGAATCACGTTATTAAAAAAATTTAATTAAAAAAGAGTTTTTATACAGCTAAGTTTATAAAACGCTGAAAAATAACATCGAGAATTTTTTTGTCTCATTGCATACTTTTTTTTTTACCATGCAGAAGTTTCTATTTCATAAATTTCTATTCATCATAAACCAAATGTTACAATTCCGTAAATAAGATTTTTTTAAAACTTATATTTCAATTTTTATAATGAACGCGGAGTTCATTTACATACGACTTTACTAGTCAATTCTAGTTTTAAAAAACGATTCATTCAGCATTAGGATAACTCAATGAAATAATTCGAAACATTGTGTCGAATCACAATGCGTTTGAATCGTTCAAGTTATGCACAGATCACGCAATATGTAACTGCTATCAGTATGCTAAATTATAGGTATTTAGTGATCATAGCATATACATTTGTAATTGGAACTTAGAACAGGAAATCAAAACAGTCAATAATTCAGTGTCTCTCTTCATGACACAAAGTAGATCCATGTAAAAAAATCAGAATTATAGAAATGGTATATCGAAACATTCCTGTTGATGTCTATCGAATCACATGATAGAGCAATACATCGAAACAGTATCCAATTTTTAAAACTTTGTATACAGTTTTAAATCGAATTCTATTATATTTTTAATTTGCGTTATCTCTGCACAACTGGATTAATGTAATTAATAGTAATAATTATATTTCTGGTACTAAAAAAACATTTTTTTACGCTATGCGGTTCTCAACCAGGTTAGCCAACACTAGATAATTACGAATGATTGATATTCATAACTACACTAAAATATTTCACGGTATACCGCAATTATTTATTCAAAATTAATACTCAAATACTTACTTTAAACGCCATTACTTGTTTAACTTTCAAAATAAAACTATTAATAGTAATTATATTACATAATGAAACAGGCAATTCAAAAATAGCGGCAAATAGAAGCCAATCCAATCTCATTTTAGTATTTCATAATTGGTTATTTAAAGCTTTCGTCATTCTAGATCAATAACAAATGCCATAGATGGCAGTGAAAATTGAACCATATGTGCTGTCATCTGCTGCTTTAATTTGTAAACACTGCATTTTCTTACCTGTAATTGATGTAAAGAGATATTAGTATTATCATGGATCCATAATATTAAACAATATAATTTACTTTGAAAACTTGCACTGTACGCCTCTTACCCTTAAAATACTTATTGACCTACATTGCAAACAAAATGTCCTGTAACAATTCTTTAATGTAGCCTAATTACATATCATATTGCTCTTTGAATTACAATTAATTAGGATTTAGGAAATTAATAGGATGAACACTAATCTTGTGTCCTCTAGATTTAAATATGCATCCATCCATAGTAATTCTGCCCAAAGGCAGGTCCTTCACTG
>JASPKZ010005328.1:0-50061 GCA_030220185.1 Diploptera punctata
TAAATAAGTTTGGGTTATTTCAATTGTATCTCTGGGTGCTTTCAAATAGTGTGATGCTCATATTTAATTAAATTTAATACTATTTTGGAGAGTAGGCTAAGGAATTATCAATTTAATTTTGGCAAATGCATAGTGCTTCCTATATTATCCCTCCAAATGCAAAAATAACAATGTACACTAGTAAACACAACGCTATCATAATTAAATATTAATTAAAATATTTAATTTTACGTATTTTTAACAATATAGTATTACATACTGTTTATTTTTAAGATAAAAACAATTACTTCAGATTTTTAATTTAAGTTACTGTAATCTTTAACAGCGTATCTAAACAAAGATTTTCGTTTTAGAGTGCATAAGTAAATTCAAACTTTTTAATATAATCATTAAATACAAATTTACCTCATAAAAGGTTTAGAGTAGTTTCAGATACGCTTAGAAGCAAAAAAAAAAAAAAAAAAAAAAAGAATGAACCGCGTTCAAAGAGGCAGAGTCTTTGTCCATGCTCGAAGAGCCAAAATTCACGACGTAACGTCGTGATTAAATGTTTTTAAATACGCGTGTATTTTGGCTTTAATCGTCATAAATAACTAAAAAAACGAAATGAAGGAAACATGTTTATAGATATTTATGAGGGTTCGACAAATGCAGTATTACTCAAATTGCGCACATTCCAAATAAAGTTTTAACTCTCCTTCATAATGTAAAACCAGGATTCAGACAACTAGTATCCGACGTTCGAGTAGCGTAGATCCTAAAACCAATTCCAAACAATGGAAAAATATATGACAGCTAGGATTCGAATTCCTGGACAATGTCCTTTTTACTGTGTATTTTCGTAAAATACATCCTACAACATTTAATTCCTGCCATGTAATATATGTCCACTTTTCACACTATATTAAGAAATATTCCTGTCTTCATAAACTCTATAACACTTTAGATACCGGTATAAATTTAATTGTGTATGCAGTACCAGGTTTTAAACAATAATGCTATAAATGTATGTAATAAAAATATAATATAGCTTCATATAATTACTATGGATGGATATTTATGTGTGTTACTTATTACGTATTAGTGAGGAAAAAGTTTCACCCTTCAATTAAAATATATTAGTTTCGTATATACGTCAAGTCCAGCATAATAATAGCCCATAGATGATGGACAATAATAATAATAATAATAATAATAATAATAAGATAATAATAATAATAATAATGAAACAATTGGATAAACCGTTAGAATTAACAGTTTTGGGATAAATATTCATTCAGAAGAACAAAATATCGAGTCGATGAACTTCGATAATCCTGTAAAGAAAAATTTGGTTTCGAAATTTATAAACCCAACCAAGAGATGGCAGCACTATAGGTAACCATAGAGAATATCAACAAACAGTTATGACTGAGGATGAACGAAGAATTCGTTTTAGAAACCAATGGTCTCAAGGAAATTTGAAATTGTATGAGGTGAGTTATTAAAAAATGTTCTGCGCTCAATATTATGTATTATTATTATTATTATTATTATTATTATTATTATTATTATTATTATTATTATTATTATTATATTATTGTCCATCATCCTGACACTGGTATCTTTTAAAATAAATCTAAATTTATATTTGCTCTAACCTCGACTTTCATCACTACCCAGTGTTAAGGTACATATGTTAATTGGTGTTTTCTCGTATAATTTATCATTTATTTATATTATTTTTATTATCATAAGTATTATTATTGTTATTAACATATAGAATGTTGTTTGTGCATGAAATTTACATTGCAACATTTAATATATTCTTAACTCTTTATAATTACTATAGTGTATATCCAAATTTGTCTAATATTTTATTTGTATTTGTGCTGGTTGAGTGGAAGACAAAGGCCTTATGGCCTTAACTCGCCAGAATAAATAAAACATTATTATTATTATTATTATTATTATTATTATTATTATTTATGGGCTGTATCAAAGGATGTGAATAATGTAATTACCTGGGAATCAAAATTAACTCAAAATGAACGCAAGAAAATTACATACAATATAGAATTCAAAAAGGCAGATCGGTAATAACAATGTTAAACGGAGTTTGGTGGGATAAGAACATAAGAATAGATACCAAATTACAAATTCATAAATTTATAATTCGAAGCACGCCAACATATGGTGCAGAAACTTGGCAGTTGAATAAAAATTTGAGTTTAGAGCTTATATCTACTGGAATGGATTGTTTTAGACACTCAATTAGATATTCTATATTTGAAAAAAAAATCAGAAATACCATCATCAGACAACAACATTACAAATCCAAAATTCAATTTTACATTTTGCGAGATAACGGACACAACTACAATGATATGGTCATATACACAGACAAGAACTTTGGAATGGATTCCATCTGGGAAAGGAAAGAATTAATGGATGGATGATGTAAGAAGATGGTATGAGCGAGCTAGGTCTGGAAGAATTGGAATGAGAAGATAGAGAACAATGGAGAAAGAAGATTTAAATTTAACAAGGTTTGGGCACAGGAAGATGTTTTATTACAAGTGTAAACCTGTTTATAAATAATAATAATAATAATAATAATAATAATAATAATAATAACAATAATAATAATAATAATAATACTTTAAAATAGTTAGTACGTTCTTTCTTTAAGAATGGACAGATGGAATAAAATAGAAAGCATTTTAACAATTAAAACATTTAACCTCACCGGAAATCGAACCTGTGGCCTCTTGCATACGAATCAAGCCACCAAGGTAAGCGTTCACTGGCTTCCTGTGCTTGAAAGAATGCTCTTCAAAGGAAGATGGGAAAAGTATTGTATCTCTACTGTGCAATTAGTTTACTCGTGTGAATCGCGCGTTAAAACTTAAAATATTCTAGGTCAAGAGTCGGTCCATTCTTTTTTTTTTGCTAAGTGTACATATTAATGTTCCATCCTGTTTGTTTTTTAATAATATAATTTATAAATGTGTTTCTAATTATTTTTAGAACGAAATAAGACAGCCTTAAGAAGTTGTTTTAACAAGGAGCATAAACAAAAGCATCCTTTATGTTTCTTTCCTGAACATGAATGTACTGAATGTGATAAAGACTTGTGCAATCACGGACTAGGTTTACGCCAAAAAATGTTTGAATCACTGTACATTATTAACGTGATATGTAGTTTGCAACTTATATTAATATTGTAAAAAAAAATATTCCAAAATTACTTTCAACTTAAATGTTACAAATTATTGTATAATTTAAAATATGTTTAATTTTATTTTCAAAAAATATAAAATTATGAATAAATGTTTTTTTTACTTAACATTTTTCATTTCATTAACACTGTTCACCAAATTCTAAAAGTGGAATTTTATTTATTTGACTGAACACGAACACAATGCTTCGACTGATTTGCTAGCTCTTGTTTTCCAGATAACACTTATTATCGAAAAATTTAAATTACTTTTAAAAAATGTTATCTTAATTGTATACTCGTTTGACCTACCTACGTTATATTGATTCAGAGCCATCCCTTTTCACACCACTTGGCAACAAATTTTTGGGCAACTTTTTGTTCCTCTCAGTTTTTCATGATTCCTATATAATTCAGTCACCCTGAGTTCAAAAATGTCAGTTTTAAATACATAGCATCAATAGTTCTATGGAAAATTAATAGGTCTATATTTAAAAAATGAGAATTAACACAAAAATGTATCCACAAAAATAGATGGAATAAATACCAGTTTATGTTGGTGTTGTATCTGATGATATGAAATAGGATTTTGTTTAAGCAGCATCAACTGACTTGGCCATCAAATTTATTAAAAATGAAGCTGTGACCGCCCAATTTTTTTGTAAGTGCTGAGGACTGTCCCTCACCAATCTCCAAACGAAGCCCCCATCATGTTTATATCCCACCTGCCCAGATATCTTCATTCCATGTTTTTTACAGATCCTGATGGAATCGTTCTCCAATGTTCTTCACTCACATCTCCCAAATTTGGTCTAAATAAATCCAAATGTGAGTGCAGGTAATGTAATTTAATTGACATTCTGCAAACCTAATGTACGATATGTACTCAGCAAGTTCTCAATCAACTCTCGGTAATTGGGACTCTTCTTGTTTTCAAGGAAGCTATGCACAACATTACGAAATGTTTGCCATCCACTTTTTTCAACTGGTGTCATCTTTTGTTCTAATTCTGCAGACTCCAGCATCTGTCTTATTTGAGATCCTGTAAAAACTCCAGCAAATATTTTTGCAGGAGACAAACGTGGGAACATAGAGCGAATATGTTGCAAAGCATCTGATGATTTAACCAAAGCTTTAAAATACTGTTTTTCTAGTCCCAATTTAATGTGGAGAGGTGGTAGTGAGATCTTCTTCCTGTCAATAAGAGGTTCATGTACAACATTCTCCTGGAAAAAGTTCGTTTCTTGTAGGCCACACTTCTTGGATGTAGTGTTGGCCAGTTGCTCGCTTGTTCCATAAACAAAGAAAACATGGATACATGGATGCGATCGAACCGTTAACATTTGGAGATAAATAATATTAACAAATCATATACTTCAATTATATTATTTTTAGTCTGAACATCTTACCTCAATATTAATGTTGATTTGTTCTTGAACATGTTTCAAAACAATTCTGTTTTATCGTCAGCTTTTCCAGACTTTTTCAGTTTGAAAATAACCTCAAAATATAACTTCCTAAAATTAAATATTCATATACTTCAAATTGAAAAAGTAACAAAAACAAAAATCGTGATTACTACCGTACCGTCGACATTTGGAGAAAAATAAGCACATATTTGAAATCAGCGCAAACAACTGAGTCAGAAACAGTTAAAATATGCAGAGGAACATTTTCAATGTTATCCAGTGTAATTCAACAGTAATCAGTACTCCATCATCCACTGCAACATTGTTACGTCTTCTAAAAATCTTGCTGCAAGCGCTCACTGTGTTTATACCTCAAGTCACCATAATTCCAAATTAATTTTTAATATAAATCCGAATGTGAACACAAAATATGCCTTTTTAATGTTTGTATGAGTTCATGAGACCGTCCAAAAGAATACCTATTTGATTTCTCCTCATCGCTTAACATGATAGTTTAAGTAACTTTGGATATTTAAAACTGAATCGGAAACATTAATCAGTAAATGTCTTTTTTTCAATACTTAACACAAGTTTTAAAATGTTGATTAAATTTTATAAACTGAACACTACCATTTAATTTAAAATCTCAAAACGGAGATTCGTGGCCCGAAAACAGAAATTCTCTATACATCCGTATCCTGAGCTAAGGTTTTCCATTTATTCCCTGCACAATTTACCTGCTTCAAAGCATGGTTAATATTATTTCATCCTCGGCTTACCTAGTGGCACTTTCTCTCTGGATTTCTTACAAAAGATTCCATGCCCACTTTCATTCCACATCTGTGGCACATGCCCTGGTCATCCCATTCTACGAGACTTAACAGTTATTATTACATTCGGTTTAAGATAAGGTCATGAAGCTCACAATTATGTTGTTTACCCAGCATGCCTGTCCTATTCTTCTCTCTTTGGCAAAAAAGTCCTAACTTATTCGTTCTCTAATATTCTTTTTTACTCTTATTACAGTCGATGTTTCAGATTCAAACTGTGTAAATATTACTGCAGAACAACCATTTTATATAACTACCAAGAGTCCCAGTAATGCATATAGCATGCATTTCCAGAATTGAAATTATACTTAATTTCTTTAACATCTCATTTATGCTTGTAATTTTTATTCCTGTGTATTTCAATTCTCACCACTTCAATATTTCCCTCTTTGACTAGAGCTGATATTATAAAAACGAAACAGATCTGAACAAGAGACGAATGCCCTAAGGAAAACCCTACATAAAATAAATAGAGATAATTATTAATGAAGAAATAACTAAACAGCTGGGCATTTGAAGGAATAAATGAATGGGCGAATAACATAAGACAGTAATGGAATTTGCATGTACCTCTAATGGCACCAAATAGGATGGTTCGTTTATTAGGAGAAAATCTACCGGTGGGTGGATGGAAGAAGGTCATTTGGAAGACCAAAGAAACGTTGGAAAGTTTATTGGTTTCTCGAATGAACAGGCTGTAAGCTTAGCATATAACGTAGCAGGGAAAGAAGAAGAACATTTTAGGAATAGTCTAATGAACCTCTCGATTAGTTTATGTAGGAGCTGCCACTGTCTATAGGACATTCCGGATTCCCTAACCCTTCAGTAGGGAGGTGATAGAATATTGCTCAACTAAGGAGGTGAGGTGGTAACAACGCCCCAGAAAGAATGACATTTAAAAAAAAACTGTGACTTCAAAACTGTACAGAATTCACAATTATGGTTACTCTATGTACCTAGTACTACCCGATTATGTGTTATAAATATTATAGAAATTAAAATAATTTTGAAATTATGATGATCTTGCGAAAGACCAACAGCCCGGAAATCTTCTGCAAGATCATCATAGTAACTCCAGCCGTGAAAGCCTAATTCAAAATTTTGAAATTATACTGTTGTAATTTTTTTTATTATTTCGTCATTTTTTAATGAAGATTCATTTAATTCTGCTTTAAGATGATAAAATTGTAAACACTAACAATATAAAAGATTCATTTAATCTGCTTTAAGATGATAAAATATGTAAACACTAACAATATAAAATACATTCAGGTATAGCGAATCATATATTTTTGCGCGATAGTGCGTTTTGTCGTACTTACAGCAATGGCGACCATGATTGAAAGTTCACCCTATATTTCGGGATTGCCAACCTAAATAACTATACTGTAATATTACATTTACACCCACGTGCGGGAAGTAAAAGCATTGCCCTCTATGTATACTGCGTACAATGTATATACAAAAAAAAATCCAAAAGGTAGTGTTAATATACATTATACGATATAAATCACTGCATATTAAATGAACTGAACCTTATTTCAAACAATATAAAAACAATAAATACGTACTTGCGGTCATTTTATCAATAATAATGGTCTCACAGTCTCCTGTACTTTCAACTAATAAACATTGCCCATACTGTTAACGATACGCAATTGTTTATAATGAACGCAAATATTTCCAACAAAGATGTTATTATTTTACTACTATTTATTATTTTTAAAAAACCATCGCGCAAAATATCAATAAAGGAAATCTCATAATTAATACATCCAATTGGGAAATTTCAGGATTTTTTCAACTTTCAAAGGCAATCCCATTTATATTATTCTGGCATTTAGCAGGTAGTTGGTCGTCATGGAAGAGGAAAAAAAAAATACATTGCATTCAGATGCAGCTTCAAAATTCTGCAATCCAATTTACAGATATAATAATGGACTCATAAAATGCTATAAAGAAGAATAAATGTACGTGTTGTCAGTTATTTCAATAGGCATATTAAAAAGCGGTTAAGGTAGGAAGCCTTAGCGCAGAGCTACGGGACTTGCGCTGGTTCGAGTCTCCATGGGGAAGAAATTTTCTCATGGTATTTCGGCCAGTATGGGACCGGTGTCCACCCAGCATCGTGAGGCAATTGGGTAGCTACAATAAGTAGCGACTCCAGGTTGAGGAACCAGCTATAACGGCTGGGGGACTCGACATGCTAACCACATGTCACCCCTACCACTGGCTGTTGATCATCTACCTCTGTGATTGACACATGTGGATGTGAAGGGCCAGCAGCCGGCTGGTAAAATGGCAACCGCTGAAAAGTGGAAAGACCCTCAATCGGAATCGGAAAAAGAATATTGCATAGTAGACCTACAGTAACTTCCATTATCTACCGTTACCCTACCGGATATAGACATGGTTAATTCTAGGAATTTTGAAATAATACATCAAAAATAGACACTAAAATACATGTGCAAACTTGTTTGTAAGAAGTATTGTTCATAAGTAATGCCACGAGTGATTTCCAATTTATCTAGAGAATTTGGAAATCAAGAGCGGCATTTGTTAGGACTATTTAATGAATAAAATTAAGCTGTTTACTCACAACATCATTCTTTAACTATAGTTATTTTTAAAATATTTATGTATTTAATGTAAACGGCGATGTTTGAAAACAAATCAGAAATGTGAGGTTATGTTCATCTCACTGCAACTAGATCATTATTGTCAAATAAGATCGCAATATTGTAAGAATGTACCCAAGTGGAGAAATAATGAAACACATCAAACTATATATCATAATCAACATTACGGGTTATTCATTTATTTTTTTTAGTAAACAACTCAGTAAAATCAAGGAATCTGTTCATTATTTGCTATATTCAATGTATTTGTTGGAGAAAAATAATGTTCTGTCTTGTTCAGAACATTAAAAAGGAGGAGCTTTCTTTATCACAAAAGCAGGAGCTGATAAAGAGAAATCGATAAAGAGCTACGTGAAACACGACTGTCATTGGTTGTAAAACAAAATTCATTGAAACGTGATTGGTCATTGACTAGCATTTGTTGCATGAGTTAAATAGTCCCTGAAAACTTAAGTGGGGAGGTGGGGTGGCAACCAATACCCTACCACATTAAACTTTTTTTTTTTAGAAATGAACAGTATTCATCTGGGCATAATTATAAAAGCATAGATTACAGATATTAATAAAATACTCAAATATACGAAATATAGTAAATTATATTTGTTTTCAAAAATGGGTGAAAGTTTAGGGACGGTATACCCACCCCCATCCCCACTTATGGGTTAAACTTAATAGCTGTTATTATATTTGACAGTCAGAAGAATAGACTATATTTCTTACAAGTTTACATGCAGATAATACACGAGCTACATCCAGAGAGAAGCATAATATGTGTCACAGCTACGTGATGGGGCGGAGTCCGTGGGGAACTCCCATTATCGTCAATAAATGATAAGCATAAGCATAGAGCGGGTCACAGAAATGTCCAACTCAATTAACTGTCTCCACGGAATCCAGATAATGCGTCATTTATTAAATTTTAAGACAACATCACGTGTCAAAATTTTATGTATTAGAATTCACTGGTACATTTCCAATGTAATAATGTAATGATTAACTGAATAATTACGTACTTAAAAGAACAAACTTCCATAATTTCAGCATTTTTGTTATCTGCTACAATTAGTGCAATACGAAGAAGTGGGTTGTCAGAAAACAATCTACTTTCTCAGTCAAACTTCAAGTGGCAAGTAACATTTTCAAAAATGCTACTTAGACCATTGTTTCCCAACCTGTGGTTCGCGAACCCCAAGGATGGTACGCAAAATATTTCAAGGGGGTTCGCCAAAACTTTTTCGTAATACTTACTTACTCACTGGCACTATCGAACCCGTAGGTTCATGGCCGCGCGGACATAAGCTCTCCATACATCCCTATCCTGAGCTAATGCTTTCCAATCATTCCCTGTATAATCTACTTCCCTCAAATCATAGTTAATGTTGTTCTCCCACCTCATTCTTCGTCTACCAACTGGGCGTTTTCCCTCTGGCTTTCCTACAAGAAGCTTCCATGCACGTCTTTCATTCCCCATTCGTGCAACATGTCCTGCCCATCGCAGTCTACGAGACTTAATTGTTCTTATTATATCTGGCTTCCTATAAAGACCATGTAGTTCATTGTTATGTAGCCTTCTCCATTCACCTGTCTGTTCATCTCTCTTTGGTCCAAAAATTTTCCTAAGAACTTTATTCTCAAATACTTGTAATCTCCTTTCCTCCCTTAAAATAAGAGTCCATGTTTCGCACCCATATAATATAACTGGTAGAATAATAGTTTTATATATTTTCAGATTAACGTTTTTTGAAAGGAGTTGGGACATCAAAAGTCTCTGCAATGCATAATAGCATGCATTTCCAGAATTGAGCCTATGTTTAATTTCTTTGTGCATCTCATTCCTATTTGTGATTATTGTTCCTAGGTATTTGAATTCAGCCACTTCCTCAAAATTTCCCTCATTTGTCATTAGCTGTCCATTTCCATTATATACTGAATTTCTACATGTGACCATATATTTAATGACGGGTCTATTATTGTTTCCATCATTTCTATAGCATTGTAATAATAATAATAATAATAATAATAATAATAATAATAATAATAATAACTATTATTATTATTATATTATTTTAAAATTAAAGTAACCCTATAATGCCCCTTGTTGTATATGTGTAAGATCCAGAATTTATCACATTATTTCCACAATAAATTAATATTTACCGCGAATGCCTGATTTATAGTTATGTATCAACGTTAGGAATGCTTTTTGATTTCGCTACAACTAGGCCTACATGTTGTGTAACTATTAAGCCGTAACTAGAGTAACTTTAGGTTTTAGCCGTCAAGGGTTAAGTTAATTTAAGGTTATTAAACCGTTTGCTTGGAATTAAATTTTATGCATGTCTACTAGTGTATGTACGATATTTAAAAGCCAGTGGTTCACCCAACTCAGATCGTTGAGGAAGAGGTTCGCGAGGCGAAAAAGGTTGGGAACCGCTGCCTTAGACAAAATTTGCGAAAGCATTTCTTGCATGTAGGGCATAAAAAAAGTGTTACATTGACATAGTTCCGGAAATGCTTTATTTAATTTTTAGAGCAACTTCTCTACACCTGAACCCTATACAAGAACACTCGATAACAGAATAGTGGGGAAACAGCAACGCTATTACTCCGACGTGCTATCTTCGGAAGGCGAATAAAGTCATTGGTTCGTGTCGTTGACTGAGAACAGGTGACAAAAAATTCAAGGCATGAGAGGCCTCTGTGCAATATTTATCTGGCCTTTCGCGCCCACGTTAGAATGACATGAGGTATAAAAAGAGCATCGTTAGACAAAACAATTAATTAGCAAAGTATAGATTTATGGCAAAATGTCTGTTTGCGCGAAAGTGCGTTTTGTCGAACTTACAGCAATGGCGACCATGACTGAAAGTTCAACTTCTTACAATTTGGGGTTGCCAACCTAAATAACTATACTGAAATAAAATAGCTATACTGTATTACAAACCACGTATGGGAAGTAAAGCCACTGCCCTCTATGTATAATACGTACAATATTTATACAAAAATATACCCAAAAGGTAGTGTTAATATACATTATACGAAACAAATCATTACATTTTAAATTAACTGAACTTTATTTAAAACAATATAAAACAACAAATACTTACTTGCCGTCATATGATCACTGAATGGTGTCACGGCCTCCTGTAGTTTCACTAATAAACATTGCCCACACTGTTAACGTTAGTCAGTTGTTTATAATGAACGCAAATATTTCCAAGAAAGATATTATTTTGCTATGATTTATTATTTTGAAAACACCACCGCGAAAAAAATAATGTACGACGCACGTTTGTGAAGTTTTTTTTTTTTTTACAGAATCTCAGAAATTAAAAACCTCGCTTCAGTAAAAACCACTTCTCAACCTCGCATCGTAATATACTATTTTGTTGTTGGCCGTCAGAGTAAATTTAACTGTACTGACATGTTATTCATGCCCGATATATCTAATATTACAACAAGACACTTTTTTTTTGTACCTTTTTTACTTACTACGTACAGTTCTGGTATTTCTTCTTCTTTCATTGTACCTTTCGGCGTTGGACCATCTACTCATACATTATTTCATAAAAGAAAATGCTTAACAATATGTGCAAGTTTAATTTCTCGTTAACAGATCGCCGACAATTTTCTCCGTGATGCAAATTTAAAACATAATTAAAGAATTTACATTATGATTTAAAGGAAGTAGATTATACAGGGAATGATTGGAAAACACTTTAAGGGAGGAAAGGAGATTACGAGTATTGGAGAATAAAGTTCTTAGGAAAATTTTTGGACCAAAGAGAGATGAACAGACAGGTGAATGGAGAAGACTGCATAACAGTGAATTACATGGTCTTTATAAGAAGTCAGATATAATGAGAACAGTTAAGTCTCGTAGACTGAGATGGGCAGGACATGTGGCACGAATGGGAATGAAAGACGTGCATGGAAGCTTCTTGTAGGAAAACCAGGGGGAAAATGCCTAGTTGGTAGACCAAGAATGAGGTGGGATAATAACATTAAGTATGATTTGAGGGAAGTAGATTATACAGGGGATGATTGGAAAACATTGGCTCGGGATATGGATATATGGAGAGCTTATGTCCGCGCGGCCATGAACCTACGTGTTCGATAGTGCCAGTGAGTTAGTTAGTTATGATTGGATAACAATAGCTCAGGATTGGGAGGTACGGAAAGCTTATACTCGCGCGAGCATGTATATACGATATCGATAATGCAAATGAGTTAGTTCTATGTTATAAAAGAGTAGAACTATTTTTCTTTGTTTCATTTTTCTGAGCTTTTTCCATAGAAGACTCTACCCTAGTATTGATATAGTCGTAACTTATAAAATTTCATTTGAATTTCTGTTGTAGTTTTCTACCAGAAGATCTTCCAATTATTCCACAAATTGTTTGTTGTTTATTAACTTTCATCTCATTGTCCATGACAAATTTAAAATCAATATCACATTCTAGGTAGTTGAATTGAACTTGAACACAGTTTGAAAGATAGAAGTATAAACAATTCCTTGAATTTAGACAAATGCAGAATTTAACAATCATCTACTTCACACGGAGGCCACTTGTTAACACTTTTTTTAAACAAAATCAATTAACTTTATATTTCTTTTTCATTCCACGATTCTGAGAATTATTAATGATTAACGAGAGACACTTTGCAGGATGTCACCAATTAAAGAGCATTGCTCTAGATCTGAATATAAAAGCAGCATCCTTAATTATTTATATAAAATTAACATTGGCTTTTAAATATAAAATGCCATTTATAATACATGCGCGGTTACATATAACCTATATTAAAAAAGTGTTCAATACTACAAATTTCGAATATGTTTCGCCTTGTAATCAACCACACTGGTTCTGTTTTAATTGAATCCGTGCAACATACGACTATAGGCATATATCGGCAAATGAAAGTAATTAACAATGCAAATTAGCTGTTAAACTATAATTTAAAGTAAAAAATCATTCTCATTATAACTATCAATTGGAATTTCTCTATGATGACTTCCCAATCGTTTCCTCGCTAATAAATGATCGATACCAGTGGCGTGCATTCAACCCCAGCTACCCCAGTACTGCTGCTGTAATTAGTATACATATTAATTTCGGATTAAAATGAAATAACATATTTGTCAAATTTCATTCAAATCAATTATGCGAGATCATCAAAATCCAAAATTTCCGCCGTATAGAGGAACACATAGAGTGTTTCCTTTGTTATCCCGACCAACACCAGCTATTTCTCTGTAAAGAATTAGCGATAACCCACTAAATGAATCTTTTTTTTTTTTTCAAATGCCCCAGGTTTGTCTTTCGACATTCCTGGTTTCTCTCCTGGCATGGCGTATTTTTAACCCACTTCTGAAGTTGGGGTGCCTGGAAGGCGGGGTTACGTTACCCCAATGATATGATGGGTGATGATGATGATAACGATGAGGCAGGAGAGTCCCAAATCCTAAGGTTAACCTAAGATGAATACGAGTGATGATGATTGCGATGGCCATATGATTTCGGGGACCGTTTGGGCCTTAAAGATTTCCTGACATTTGTCTTACATGTGAGGAAAAACCCCGATAAAAACCTCACCCAGAAAAACTGCCCCGACCGGGGATCGAACCCGGGCCCGTTGCGTGACAAGGTAGCACGCTACCTCGAGACCACAGCGGTGGACGCTGTGTCTTATTCCATCGATTTTTTTTATTGAAAACCGGCAAGCGGAACCAACAAACGTCACAACTCAAAGTATACAGAAGGTCGAATAACCTTTTGACTTATCGATTCATGAAACATTCATGTTTGGCTGATTTGGAAAGCGCCAATTCCTCAATAAGAGAATTTTTTAGAAATAACGTTTTTTTTATTTATAATATTTAATTTATGTTAGTTATTTTTTACAAAATACAAAAATAAATAAATAGAATTATGCGTTAGGTTTTGTCAGTCATAGCAACCTTTAATTTAAGAAGCTTTATATATATAACAACTGAATTATTACGAACATGTATATATAATTATCATTGTGGAAAGCAAAAGTTGAATGTAATATTCACACTGAGCTCGTACAAATGCGTTATTAATACGTTTCAAAGTGTTGCTGATAAAATTTGATTTGTCAATTTAGTAAAATGAATATAAGTGACTATAATTTACATAGTAGATCATTTTCGTGCAGATCTTTCAACGAGAAAAATGACCTTATACAACAAGGTAGGCCAACTTCAAATTTACCAGATCTAACAAAAAAAAGTACTTAGGAAAATTTTTGGACCAAAGAGAGATGAACAAACAGGTGAATGGAGAAGGCTTTACATAACAATGAATTACATGGTCTTTATAGGAAGCCAGATATAATAAGAACAGTTAAGTATCGTAGACTGCGATGGACAGGACATGTTGCGCATATGGGGAATGAAAGACGCGCAAGGAAGCTTCTTGTAGGAAAGCCAGAGGAAAAACGCCACTTGGTAGACCAAGAATGAGGTTGGAGAATAACACTAACTATGATTTGAGGGAAGTAGATTATACAGGGAATGATTGGAAATCATTAGCTCAGGATAGGGATGTATGGAGAGCCTATGTCCGCGCGGCCATGAACCTATGGGTTCGATAGTGCCAGTGAGTAAGTAAGTAAGTAACAAAAAAATACAAGACAGTAAGTTTTTACATACCAGAAGTCATATTTTCGTTATACAGCTGGGGTAATTGCTCTGACTACCGCACACCACTGATAGATACTCACTGGGGATACATCGATGTAAATTAACCCTTTATTTCCATACAACTTATTTGTATTATAAATGTTATTTTATTTTTTCCGTAATTTGGACAATTAATGACAAATGAGAGAAATTTCGAAGAAGTGACTGAATTCAAATACATAGGAACAGTAATTACAAACAGTAATGAGTTGCAGAAATGAATTAAAAATAGGATAGACTCTGGAAACGCATTCTATTATGCATTACAGAGTCTCTCGCCATCCCAACTTCTCTTTAAAAACGTTAAACATATATAAAACGATTATTCTTCCAGTTATATGCATGGTCTCTGACATTAAGGGAGGAGAATAGATTACTGGTGTTTGAGTCAATACTAGTAAAATTCATATCAAATTTCATTGAGATGAAGTCATATGATGAAAGTTATAAATTAAATGGTACCTGTTGGTAGGTGCCATCGTCCTCAACTTTGTTAAATATTGTATATAAAATTAACTGGAGCGCTGCTGCAAACAGTTGGAGTAAACATCACCGTACACAACAACAACAACAACAAATAGCGGAAACTCAACCTGCAGAAGATGGAATATAACTTCCGAAAGCGC
Organism: Diploptera punctata; assembly: GCA_030220185.1. Lineage (NCBI taxonomy): Eukaryota > Metazoa > Arthropoda > Insecta > Blattodea > Blaberidae > Diploptera > Diploptera punctata. The sequence goes on from JASPKZ010005328.1 coordinate 15,413, forward strand.
TCCAGTTAATTTTTATATACAATATTTTAACAAAGTTGAGGACGACGGCACCTAACAACAGGTACAATTTAATGTTTAACTTTCATCATATGGTATTTGAGAATAAAGTGCTTAGGAATATTTTTGGACCAAACAGAGACGAACAGATAGGAGAATGGTGAAGGCTGCTTATGAGTGAATTATATGATCTTTATGGGAAACCAAATGTAATAAAAACAGTGTTAAATCTCGTAGACTGGATGGGCAGGACATGTGGCACGAAAATGGAATATAAAATAGGATAAAGTGGTAGATGGGAGGAGAATAGGAGAAAGGAAAATAGAGAGAGAGAGAGAGAGAGAGAGAGAGAGAGAGAGGAGAGAGAAGAGAGAGAGAGAGATATTTAGCACCAGAAAGTGTACTTAATATTTTTCCTACAATGACTTAGTTCAAATGAACGAGAATGGTCAAGTAGTTCAGTTATCGTTAATTTATTATTTAATCGTCCATACAACGTTCCTTCATAATACCAAGTACTTCTTGTGATATAATAACGTATTTACAGTTACAAAGCAGAGAAATTTAATTTCTGAAACTTCGATTTGTCTTCATTGATCAGAGTTAAGTGTCCAACTTTCACATCCATATAATAAGAATGGCAATGCTATCACTATACAGAGTGAATTTTAATTACACCGACAAACTGCAGAGCCCGATTCCTGACTGTAATTGGAGGAAAAAATGTCTTATGAATAAGTGTCCATAAATGCATCGTTGTCATGGTAGATGGCACTGACGAATGGTATTATTCTCTAGGCCCAGTTGAATGGCCTTCTAGGCCACCGGACTTAAACCTCCTGGAATTTTATCTCTGAAAAGCGTTGTGTATACCGAACCATTTCCTGATGTACATACCCTTAAACAGCATGTCCACGTTGCCTGTGACACTAATCGGAGAGAGGCCTGAACATTCGAAAGAGTGAAGCAATCCATAATGCGACGTGAGACGCATGCATTGCATCCCATGGAGGCCACTCTGAATATCTGTTGTGACGTGGATACGATTATGCTGTGTACTGTATGCCGGGACGATTTGTTGTCGTTGCACGCACATCGTTCATTTCTGGACACGTGATTATAAGACCTTTCTTTCCTTCATTTCCAGTCAAGAATCAACCCCTGAAGTTTATCGGCGTAATTATCGTTCACCCTGGTTATTTTTTAGCAGTGTTTATCGTCTTACGTTGTATTTTAATGTTCGTTGCATTGTTCCACAGAAGTGCCTGAATAATAATAATAATAATAATAATAATAATAATAATTCATAATTTGTAGGATTTTCATCCTGTTTATTTCCACAATACTCCTCGGAGGAAGACGTATTGGATGTGCATACACTGTCTATCCATCTCTTGTCTGGTCTTCCTCTTGTTCTTCTCCCGTTCATTGATCTATCTTCTTTAGCTCTTTTTGCAAATCGGTTGTCTTCCATTATTTCTATTCTTTCCAATATTTTCGTCTATCTATAATAAATTTGGTTATGTCCTGAATATGATGTTTGTCCCTAATTTTTGTGTTGTTTATCTTATCAAATAATGTGTTCCCCTGAATAGTTCTTAAGATGTTAATTTCACATATGCTTCCCCCCGTGAATTATTGCCTTGTCGTGGCGGAGGAGCCCCAGTACCCTATGAACCAGACGATAGAGCCAGGAAGCGTAAGCTGCTAGTCTATTAGAGAGGTGAAGCAAAGAATAATCCACAACGGGCGGATGGGGTTCGTTAGTCCTGCAAGACAACCTATTTAGGAGAGAGAACTCCTAAATAAAACGGGGCAGGCTGAGCTCTGAAGCTGGGTGAATGCAATTGGCCTAGGGAGGAAACCCGAATAATTAAACCGCCATGAAAACGGGCTAGTAACCCCAAGGTGTACCTTATACATTGCTCGCAGTCCCAATGATCAAATAGTAATTCATAATAATTAATAATAACGAAGTCTTGGCATATATATATAATCTCCAAGCGCGACAGGCCTAGAAGGCCCTTGGCCTACCATCCGGCTGCTGGCCTCAAATCCAGTGTGTTAATCACATAGGTAGACGATCATCTAGCCAGTGTAGGAGCGACATGTGGTCAGCATGTCGGGTCCCCCAGCCGTTATATCTGGTCTTCTCAACCTGGATTCGCTACTTATTGTAGCTACCCAAATGCCTCACGATGCTGGGTGGGCACCGGTCCCATACTGGTCGAAATCCCATGAGAAAATTTCTTCTCCCATGGAGACTCGAACCAGCGCAAGTCCCGTAGCTCTACGCCAAGGCTTAGTCTTGTTGAAAATATGAAATTTTTAAAAATGTATTTAGAACGTTTTGTGTATTTGTTTTGATAAATTTTAACATCTATTTCGATCTATTATTGTATTTTTCGTACCTAATTTTATATATTTTTGCCTATTATTGGTGCCTAAAACATACGATTTAGATGCCTAAAATTGCCAGGTCTAGTAATCAGCAAGAAAAATTATATTCACTCCTGTTTTACATGAGATGTTACAGTTCTATTTGCATTTTATTTTTCAGACCTTAAAATAACAATCCAATCACATTTCTTATTTCCTTTTACTTAACTAAAATGAAGCCTCGTTCTGTTATAGGCTAAGTAGGTTTCAAAGTTATTTCCTGATCTTTCACATTTCACTTTTATGGAAACATACCGTAACTAGGGTTACCACAACAATACGATGCGTGACAAAACACAATCAAATACGTGATTTAAGTTTGTTTTACACAATGAGACCCAAATTAGAAAAGAATTGGAGAATTGTTTTATCACATTTTACTTAAATGCCTTTCCATGGTACTAGTGGTTAGACACTCACTCTCCACTTCAGGTCCCGAGTTCATGTCTCAGTCACTATACATCGCGGAGTTCATGGTGAACGAATTGAAGTCAGGGCAAGTTTTTCTCGGATTTTCTCCCGTTTTTCCCTGAACAAAACTTAATCCTGCACAAACACACTGGGCTGTCGTATCCCAGCAACATTTCAGATTCACATAGAGTAAAAGTTTGTAAAAAATACAGCATGGCGCTTCATGTGAATTTTAATTATGGTGTTAGCTTGCCCGCATGCTACATATTATATCAGTTGGTGTTAATACGTAGTTGATAATAGAAGTTAATTTGTCAGTCGTGCGGCTAGGGTTTGTTGGGGCCCAGCTGTGTCGAATGTGCCGAGTAATTTTGTACGGTATTGGACCTACTCAAATTGTGAAAAAAAAAATGCTCTTAAATTTATTTGTTGTCATAATTTGAACTAATAACATTTTCAATTAATTTCAATTGTTTAATGTGTTTTCTACTTATATCCGATTGAGGGTCTTTCCACTTTTCAGCCGTTGCCCTTTTACCAGCCGGCTGCTGGCCCTTCACCTCCACATGCGTCAATCACAGAGGTAGATGATCAACAGCCAGTGTAGGGGTGACATGCGGTTAGCATGTCGAGTCCCCCAGCCGTTATAGCTGGTTCCTCAACCTGGAGCCGCTACTTATTGTAGCTACCCAATTGCCTCACGATGCTGGGTGGGCACCGGTCCCATACTGGCCGAAATACCATGAGAAAATTTCTTCCCCCATGGAGACCCGAACCAGCGCAAGTCCCGTAGCTCTGCGCCAAGGCTTCCTACCTTAACCGCTCGGCTACGGCGCGGGACTTTCTACTTATATTTGTAATTTAATATGTAGAACACTCTATAAAAGGCATACTTCAAAAGATGGAAATTTTTAATATTTTTATTTTTATTTCTTTATTATTATTATTTCTTTTTGCAATTGTTGTGGTCTCGTGTGTTCTTCAATGAAAATAATTTACAATAACACTCAACTTAATCATAAATATTTTGTTAGATTTTTTTATAACACATTAAAACTTCTGGGTCTGTGAGACTCCAATGTGTAGTTTCTGCAAGAAAAATAAGTGTGAAGGTGCAGGGTCAATTCCACCCACTTCGCTGTACCAGTATCACTCATTTCGTTCCATTTCACCTGCCCCCGTGATGGTACAATAGGCCTAGTCAGCTGATATATTTTTACGAGGTTTGGGACTTTAAAAGTGGCAACACTGCTGTTTAGAAGCCATGCAACGGAATCTAATGATGTCGCTGATAGGACATGTCAGTTACAAACCTACCTTACCTCCAAACATATAAAATCTCTATTCCCACACCACTCGCATGCGTACTGGCAAGAGGAACAGTCTCTATTCCCACACCACTTCCATGCGTACTGGCAGGAGGAACAGAGCCAGCTTGGCAGTCTAATGTAGTGATGCCATGATGTTTTCGAAACAGAAACAAGGAGTAGAATAAAGTTGAATGTTCCAGAGATCTTACAGCACGGCAATGTCATCAAGGTCTTCAAGAGACTTGGGGGAATCTGTATTGTCTTACAGAATAGTGACACGGGATAAAAACCACACACCATGCCTCTGTTCTGTAAGACAATGCAGATTCCCCATAAGCCTCTTGAAGGCTTTGAAGACACTGCCGTGCTGTACGACCCCTGGTATATTCAATCTTTATCCAACTCCGTTGTTCCTGTTTCTGAAACATCGTGACAACACAACATTATACCGCCAGCTAACCCGAGGCTCTGCTCCTCTCGCCTGTTCGCATGCACGTGATGTCGGAAGAGACTTTATATATTCTGAGGTAAGGTAGGTATGTAATTGACGTATGTGATCGGCAACATCACTAGGTTCCATCGCTTGGTGTCTCTTGCCACTATTAAAGTCCCAACTTTCGTATATCCCACGCTTTCAATAATAGAGACTTTATCACATCTCTCCATCAAGGATTACGCTGGACACGACTATAGGACTTGCTTCTTTTACATGATTGTATTCAAACATACTTAAATATCTAACATTCTCCTTCATCTGGGTTGTGTGAGCTTTTCGTGTTTTTAAATACTCATATAACCATGTGTAGGATTGCATTTCCATTATCAAGATTCATAAGTTATTATTAAATAATTAATTTAACTCAATATTAGTAAATGTCTAAAAAGCACGACACAAGAAATATGATAGCACAGTCCAATCCAAAGCGATATAATTGATAAGGAAACTTAACCATTGCATGCCGAAACCTAGCTTGAAATTTCTCTCACAGAAGCATTGTGATGTACCAAGACCGTGTCCAAAAAAATTATATGCCGTTTTATCTACAAGACACAGAAACCGATGCCAGAATCCAGCAATGACAAACCGCTATGCGCAGCATATGGACTCCCTGTACAACTTAGAGCGGTGGGAATTGAGGTGGGTGCAGGGACAACGGCAGGTAGTGTGCGGGTTATCCAATACATCCAGTGAGGAGTTGTATTACTTCCCTATACAGATATTGCTTTTGGACACGGCCTTGGTACATCCCTACGTTTCTCTGGGAGAAATTTCAAGGTAGGTTTCGACATGCAATGGTTATCAGTTTACTTGTAAGTATGTTCAAAACTAAATAGACCAGCCTCATTACCTTTAGTTCAGAGCTTCTGTTGTTTCATGAGGACCCGTGTTCGTTTCCCGTTCAAACCACAAGAATTTTTCCTTAAAAGGAATAATCCCGCAGATCACCCAAGGTCTGGCATTTAGGTTAAGTTTAGATTTAAGAACTCTCTTGGTGCTTCGGGAACATTTATCATATGAACACAATAATGTAACTCCTCCTTCCAGGCACTCCAGTCTCAGAAGTGGATTACAATTCCACGAGAGAAAGCCAAAAAGTCATAAAATAACCTGATGGTACTGGACAAAATACAGCACTACTCCGTATTCAAAAAGAAGGAACAGACATCAAACATTTATTTCTTCCAAACTACAAAAAATAGAAACACATTTCTAACATTCCTGCAAAGAAACAAGTTAAAAATCCACTATTCTATGCATTCAATATGAGCTCCATGTGTCACACGACAAATGTCAAAAATGTGGCTCATTTCTTGACACTCAAGGTTCAGCTAGTCTCTAGTTATCGAATTCACAGCTTCAACAATTCGATGTCGCAGATTTTCAAAAGTGCCAGGCATAGGGGGAATAAAAACACGGTCTTGTACGTAAAAGCCACAGATAAAAATCACACGGGGTTAGGTCTGGTGACCTGGACGGCCATCGGCGATGAAATTGATCTTGCCCCTCCTTTTCCAATCCAGCATCCCGGAATGGTGTTATTCATGTAATGTCGGACGAGGTAAGAGAAATGCGGCCGTGATCGGAACTTCAAACATTTCTCTTTCCAGGAACTTTGGAATTGTGTTTCTATTTTTTGTAACTAGGAAGAAATAAATGTTTGAAGTCAGTTCCTTCTTTCTGAATAGCCCTGAATGAGTAAATAAAAATACGTTGTAATTTTTTAAAACGTGTTGTGTTATGCTTTTCTTTCAAGAACCGTTTTCCTCTCTCGTATAAATCACGAATTGTTATTAATAAATTTCAATTTCTCGCTTCCAAGAAGAAATAAACTGGGATCGCGTGATACTCAATTACACGAACAAATAGTTGCGAAATGCTTTTGTTTTAATGATGAGCCGTAGTAGGGCGAGAGATGGGATTTCATGCAATAATTTTCTCTCTCACTGGACTGTATGAAATAACCTAGGACTTTCACAGAAATATTTAATTAGTGACTCACAATCTTACTTTCTTATCTTATTAATTAAAATTCCATTTTTAATTCACTAACAACCGGTAGTAACGTTCTTAACAAATATTTCGATGAGTTTTTGTAGTCATCATTATTCTTATCGTCCTGTTATTCTTCTAGTTATAATAACATTAATGTGAAACATGATCTCTTATTTTGAAAAGGGAGAAAAAATACGAGTTTTTGAGAATAAAATGTTTAGGAAATTTGTGGACCAAATAAAGATGTGAATGGAGAAAAATACATAACAATGAGCTACATGATTTTTACGGTAAATCAGACATTATAAAAACAGCCAAGTTTTGTAGACTTCGATGACCAAAAAAAAACCCATAAATGGGGAATGAAATATGGAAACATCCTGTAGCAAAGCCAGAGGAAAAGTGCAAAGTGGCCAACAGATAGGCCTTGAGAGAGGTAGAAGAATAGCATCAACCATGATTTGAGAGAGGTAAATTATAAATGAATGATTGAAAAATATCAGTTCAGGATATGAATGTATAGATAATGGCCAAGACCCTCCGAGTTCCATTGTTTAGATGAAATATTATAAACATTCTTAACATTTCTGCATATCTCAAAACTACGAGATTTGGCCTCACATTACATCAGATTTTACGACACAAAAACAAATTGTAAGTATATGACTTTATGGGCCAGGAGTGCTAGATGTCAGATTTCGGCTTAAATAGCATCGGGACTGTTGCCAATCAACTTAGTCTCCCCGAAAATTACAGATTCAACAGTAATCTCCAGTCATTTTATACATTGTATTTTTCACCCTGGCTAAAGGAAAAGAAGTGCATATGGCATTTATAGACCTGGAAAAGCCATATGACTCTGTACCCATCAACAAGCTCTGGGTGAGAAGTTTGGAATACCTAAATCTCTTGTACATTTTATAAAAAGAATGTATGATTGTAAAGCAAGTATTAAGGTTGGAAATAGAGTATCCTCAGAATTTGATATAACAAAAGGATTAAGACAAGGATGCGGGATGTCACCAACATTGTTCAAGATATACGAGTATTTAGAAGATGTATTAATGAAATGGAATAAGTTATGTAGGGGAATGGGAATTAACATCAATGGCCATTTACTGCACAATTTATTATTCGCTGATGACCAGATTATAATAGGACAAGATAAAGAAGATATAGAATATATGATGAGAAAGTAGTCGATGCACTTGAGGTAGGTGGATTGAAGATAAATTATATTAAAACAGTATATGGCAATCGGAGGAAATTCAGAAGACCTAGAAATAAATAATATGATAATTAAATGTGTTGAAGAATTTAAATATTTTGGATCTATAATAGATAAATCTGATACTTGTGAAAAAAAATATTAGTAACAGAGTAAATTGTGCAAGGAAGGCGATTAGATCCCTGAATGGTCTTTTATGGAATAGAAATTTGACCAGAAAAACAAAAAAAGAGATTATACAGAGAATAATAGAAAATATACTCACATATGGATCAGAAAGCTGGACAATAAATAAAAGGATGCAGAAAAGAATCTTGGCGACAGAAATGGATGGATTACGGAGAAGTATGAGAATATTCAGGCTACACCATATTCGAAATACATATATCAGACAAGAAATGGATGCACAAGAAACTGTTATCGATAGGATAACAAAGAGAGTTCTACAGTGGTATGGACATGTACAACGGATGTCGGAAGACCAGTGGCCTTAATAGGTGTTGGATTGGATGGTACCAGGCAGAAGAAAGAGGGGGAGAAGTAGAAGAGCATGGTATGAGGGAATATATGATGCCTTGATGAAGAGAGGTATGGAAGATGGTCAATGGAAATATAGGAATCTCTGGAAAGCAGGAATCAAGGACAAACTGCTTTAAGTGGAAAGCCTGTATTAAGTAAGTACTTTTCACCCTGCCGATGGGTTCTGAACTTGGACTTAATGGAATCTGGAAATGCCTCTGTTCCATCTCAGAGACCCCAAAAACTATGGTTTAAATTACAATACACCATATGTCGATTTCGATGTTTTGACACGTCATTCTGTCTTACCCCCTTAGTGGTGCTATGGATTTCTCATTCCCCACAGTAACTTTTTTAGATTGTAAGTGTTAATTATACTAAGCTTGTCAATACAGTAAGTTGTACAGTAACCTAATTATTGTAGGGCGCGATAAAAGTTAATGGACATCGCGACATTAAAGAAAAGGATATAAAAATATTTCTTCGTTTTCGAGTTTTCTAAATGCCCATGTTCATTATTTTAATAATGACCTTAGTTTTCTTTTATAATTTGATTAAGTTTGTTACAATTATATCTTAATTACGAATAAAACAACACAAAAGTACACCCTGTTTTATATCTATATGTCATGAACTACATTGATGTAAGAATTTCAAGAACATTTTAAAATATAATGAAGTTTATGTATATACATATAATTAATATACCGTTCATAGCAATGCTCACCGAATGTATTCACCGGAACTCAATCAAGGATCTGTAACAAAGAAATAGCATATGAGATGTCGTATTACATTAACATTTTTGAATAAGTATAAGTTTTTAGAACACTATACAACTTCTCCTTCTTAATTGAGTTGTATGTCTTTTTGAAGTCTACATACAGTTTATGTACACGTACAGTCATATTACCATTCATTGTCTAGAATCCACCTTAAACTAAAAATCGTATCTATTTACTCTAAATCCACATTGATTACACATATTAAGTCGTCTCTATAGCGAGTAAGTCTGGATAGATTTCAATCATTCTCTGTACAATTTACCTCGCTCAAATCATGAACAATATTATTCTCCCAACTTATTCTTGAGGCACCAACTTGTGCTTTCTCTCTGGCTTGTCTAGTAGGGGTCTAAACGACCATATTTAATTCCCCATTAGTGTCACATGTCCTGCCCATTGCAGTCAATGTGACCTACCTCTTGTTTTTGTGTTATTTCCCATAAATACCATGTCTTTTTAGATGATGTGATGCTAATAATTACAATAATAATAACAAATAATAATAATAATAAATTATAGATATGACATTTTTATTGTATCTATAAATTAATCTAATACATAAAACTCTATGTTTGTTTGTTTGTTGGTTTGTTTGTTCGTATTCTATGCGCGGCCATACTGTTGATCCGATTTTGATGGGGTTTTTTGCAAAATGTTCAGGAGATTCCCGGGGCGAACATAGGCTATAGGAAAGCTGTGATATTCAACCTCTTCACCCCTAAAAATCACCCTTTGTAGTGAAAAACATGAAATACAGTCCCTAACTTGATGATTAAATGGTTTACGCTGCCTAAACCATAACAAATATACCAAATTAATGTACACAGAACTGAATATCTCGAAAAACTCTACAAAAAAAGTCCACGACAGCATATGTTTATCTTTTACGGATAACTCACATTAACCATTTTGTCTTTCATTAATTCCAAGAAGATCGGGATAAGTAGATTCCCGGGCATGCGTGTTCTGCCATACCGTTCATCCGATTGAGATGGGGCTTTTTGAAAAATGTTCAGGAGATTCCGGTCATGAACATAGGCTATAAGAGAGTTGTAATTCTCAACGCCTTCATCCCTAAAAATCGTCCTTTGCGGTGAAAAACGTGAAATAAAGTCCCTATTTTGCCGCTTAAATGGGTTACGCTGTCTAAACAATAACAAATACACTAAATTAATGTACACAGAATTGAATATCTCAAAAAACGCCACAAAACGTCCGCGACAGCATATGTTTATCTTCTACGGATAACTCACAATAACGATAAGAAGATTGGGATAAGCAGATTCCCGGGCAAGTATAACAGAGCACGGCTGGTGGTAAAACACATTAACATTTATTTAGGAGTAGCAGCGCACGCCGGGCATTAGCTAGTATTAAATAAAAAGATGCAACAGGTCAATTTATCAATGTTATTACAAATTTAAAAATAAGATAAAAATTAATATAGCTATCTTGGTGGTATCTACCAGTACTACTACAAATGTTCTAAAATAGGCAGAAATTTTACGACCGTCCTCTGATTTTTTTTATTGAGAATGAATAATATTAAGTAATTATTTAAAAAATGTTAACTATAGTAATTTATCCAATAACATATCACAATGTTATTGATATGAGTTTCTTCGCCTGATCTGGACGACTCAGTAAACACTGGAGTTATGCTGGTTGCGATATAGTAATTCTGCAGGCGAACAAGTTTGTGTGGAAGCGGAAAAATCTCGTAATGCAAACAGAACATTTCTTATATAGTAATGTAATTCTATGTAAACAAGAATTTGAGGAAATTACAAGTTCATAAGGTAGAGCTATCATATATATATCATGTATATATATATATATATATATCTTGTAAAAATATATGTTCCATGGCAAATATATATATATATATATATATATATTAATTCTTTAATTATTACCAATGACTTCAAATTTTCATTCTCCCTCTTTTCCCATTATTTTAACATATTTCTTTGTAAGTACTTTTACGTGCTCTATGACATTAGACGAAGAACTATCGCGGGAGGATTTTTAACTCTGGGCAACAAACAAGGTTATGGAGCGGTTCCATAGATTAGTGATCAGCTCCATGAGTAGTTTACCATTAAGTCAAGCAAGTATTTATTTTATTTCATAAAATTTAACTTTACTGCCCACTGAAAAAATTTAAATACAGATTTTTTTTGTCCAATGCCACCAGGTTGTCTTTTATGACATTTCTGGCTTTCTCCCCTGGTACTGTCGGAATTGAAGCACATTTCTTAGGTTGGGTGAGATGGAAGGCGGAGAAAGGATAATTACAAATAAAATAATAATAATATTAATCTCCAAGTAAAACAATGGCAATAAACAAAGAAATGAAAAATGTGGATTCTTTATATTTCTCGAGAAACAGCTAACAATATTACACGTTCCAGGAATGGGCTAACAAAGAGACTTATTTAGCGAAGTCGTACGAATTTCGACATTGGGAGTCACCTTCTATACAACAAAGCTTTCATACAAAATGAGTGTCTAGATGGTAATTGGACGTGAAAAGTATATTTCGTTGTTAGTTCACAAACAGAAGAAAATGGTTTGTCGTTTTAACAAACATTCTAGAATTGTGTATATGAAAGGGCCAGCTGTTTAACAGAACAATAAACATCTGGTGTTGTATGGCTTCCACTTGTTCACACAACCGGCCTTCTTTCTACAATTATTATGCAAAATATCCTATTCTCTGCGTTGTTCTCACATAATTACGTCTCACTATTAAAGTGACTGCCACCATAAGAATATTAAATACATCTGCAAACAGAACCAGGAATAAAAGTTGTGTTTTATTTTCATTGACGAGTTTCATTATCCAACATCAAAAGATAAAACTGATAAAACTATGTTTGTTAATTTACATATCTTAGCCATAATGTTCAGTAAATAATTGAATAGTTGCCCCGAAGAGAGATCTAACCCACACTACAAATTGCTGAAAAAAAAAGCATAATGTTCATTTTGAGCCTATTGCCTTTATTATATCATACACACTTTAATCTCTCGTCCTATTGGAAACAATATGAATGCAAAATAACATGCTGCTGACAGAATATTAACAATTTAATACATAACTTTTGTGCAAAAACGATCTATGTATATAGAGTGGGAAAATGATCTAACCCACATTTAATTAAAAATGCTACAATAAGAAATAGAAAATACATATCAAACATTGATTCAGTTAGAAATTGTTCTAACTGAATCAGCTTTCAATATTTATTTTCCATGTTATGTTATTTCGCTACATCCTTTGTGTCTTTCTTATTTTCACTCAATTTCTCTAAGATTCTGATTAGAATTCACGGAACAGTGGTGGCATGAACTTGCATATGTACAATAACTGTTTTTCTGCACTGTTACTCATGAGTTGACTAACTGCTTCCGCCATTTTGTTACAGATAGATCACTATTCGCTTGTAAGCCAATTTTAAAAATAAATAAAACAGGCCTGGAAGAAAGTATGGATAATTTTATATCCATCATGTCGTGATATTCTCCGGATAGATCACTAATCCACTAAAAACTCGATTTTCGAATTGTTGTTGGTTAGATCTCTTTTCGGGGTAACTATTCAATTACACATGTAATATTTGCTGTGGAAATAGTTTTATATAGAGATTTTCAAATGGCGGCCACTAGATTGTGTTTGTATATTGCGAGAATGTTTACACACACACACACATATATATATATATATATATGTGTTATAATTAAATGTTTAACATTGAGCAATGCAAGCTTAATATGGTATGATAAGAAAAATGCTGAGGTACAGACTCAGAGATCCGAGTTCGAATCCCGTCCAGGCATTTATTTTTCTTATCATACCATATATATATATATATATATATATATATATATATATATATATATATATGTGTGTGTGTGTGTGGGTGTGTGTGTGTAAACATTCTCGCAGCATTTATTTATATATATATGTGTGTGTGTGTGTGTGTGTGTGTGTGTGTGCGTGCGTGTATGTGTGTCCACCGCTGTGGTCTCGAGGTAGCGTGCTGCCTTGTCACGCAGCGGGCCCGGGTTCGATCCCCGGTCGGGGCAGTTTTTCTGGGTGAGGTTTTTATCGGGGTTTTTCCTCACCTGTAAGACAAATGTCAGGAAAACTTTAAGGCCCAAACGGTCCCCGAAATCATATGGCAATCATCACCATCATCCTTAACTTCATCATCACCCTCATCATCATCATCATCATCCTTCACCGGTGTGGAAAGCAACGGAAAGCTACCACACCTACAATTCCCTAGTAAAGCTACAAGCATAGCATGAAAATGCTATGATTGCAGTGAAGGACCTGTCTTCGGGCAGAATTACTATAGATGGATGTGTGTGTGTGTGTGTGTGTGTGTAAACATTCTCGAAGCATTTGTATATATATATATATATATATATATATATATATATATATATAAACAGAGAGAAGGGGTGAGAGGGAGAGTTTTATCTCAGTGAACAATAAGTATTTATTAGTCATTGAAATAGATTGAAAACCTCTTTTGTTGTGCTCAGTAAGATATGAACATCCGTGGATTTCAGTTAAAATAATGGTTTTAATATCCAATTAAAATTTGAGGAAATTTATAACCTGATAATTCAATTTCATATATTATTACTATTATTATTATTATTATTATTATTATTATTATTATTATTATTATTATTATTGTCGTTATTGTTGAATATTACAAGTTGTGAAAGCTCTTAGCTGCAGAATTGACAATATTAGGTCACTTGTATGATGACTTGCTACCTGATAATAATGTTCAACATTTTAAAATAATTCTTGAAATTGTCCAAATATTTGGTTAAGAATATAAAATGAAAATTGAAGCATTGCACCCTGGAGGTCATTTTCTAGGCAGTAAAAGCAACAATTTCAATCATGATGGTTCTGCAGAGCTGTAGTATCATTGTTATTAAAATTCTAAAATGTAATATAGATCATTTAGTACAATATACACCTATATAATATGTTATATTGTAGATTTTCGTGGATATAAGTACGATTTAAAAAGTTTTCTTGGGTTTACCGCGTCATGGATTCAAGGTCGGCCTCTGGCAACTGCTTCCGATGTTTCGACATGATCCCACGTGCCATTGACAAGTAATGATAACGATATGTGGGATCATGCCGAAATGTCGGAATCATTGGCCAGAGGCCGACCTTGAATCCATGACGCGGAAACCCCAAGAAAACTTTCTCAGTCATATATATAGGGCCTATATATATATATATATATATATATACAATATCACATGGAACATTTATTAAGGTGGCATGCTGCGCAGAAGTCTGCAGAAAAAAAAATTACACAATTCTTCGTTTGTTTTTATTTTCTTTTTGGTTTGTTTCCATTAATTTACTTTTTTTCCCCCTTTTTTATTCTTGCTTACCGTTTTCTTTATTTGCACATACAAGGACAGGATATATAGGCCTACCAAAACCGTGGCTCATGATGCATTGTGAACACAGGTGTCACTGTTTACAATAACATTAGGAACGAAAGAGAATTTGAGCTGGTTCGGGTGAGGTATTTTAGGAGTAATATATCTTCAATGACGTGAGTTTTAGTAGGGCCTAATGTTAATACAATACTGTAGTGTCCACCGCTGTGGTCTCGACGTAGCGCGCTGTCTTGCCACGCAGCGGGCACGGGTCCGATTCCCGGTCGGGACAGGCTCCTGGGTGAGGTTTTTTTCGGGGTTGTTCCTCATCCGTAAGACAAATGTCAGGAAGATTAGGGCCCAACGGTCCTCGAAAATCATCCGGCCATTATCATCACCATCCTTCACCGGTTTGGAAAGCAACGGGAAGCTACTACACCTATAATTCCCTATTAAAGCTGCAAAGCATAGCATGAAAATGCTATGATTGCAGTGAAAGACCTACCCTCGGGCAGAATTACTATGGATGGATGGAATACTGTAGTTTAGCTGACATAAACCCAGTCCATTCTCTTTATTATTTTTGTTTTAGATTATTCCTGTTTCTAATTTAGTTATGATATTGACCCAAAAGACACGTACGTATCATTTCAGTTGATATTTGCAGCAGTCTCTAGTGATAAAATATATGAATTACAGTACAGATCAAATAAAACAATGGGGAATCGAATATTTTCTCTCCTGAGAGTCGAGATGCTTCATTTCCACATTGAAAAATTGCCCACGTTTTCAGAGATGTCTATAATTAAAACAAAAACACCATCAAATGAAACATAAACAATGGATAAGCGCGTTTCCAAGCAACAAAAACAACTTGATGTTCAACGTTTTACTACCACTTGGGATATTTACGTTACTTTCCCCATTTCAAATTTCTGTTATGTTTTCATTCCTGAAAGTCGAAATTTCAAAGCCAATTTAAAAGAAGATATAAGTAATTTTCGAGTTTGAACAACAACGGTATAAAATACCATTCAGAAAATACAGTGATTCATATTAAGATTCATCATAATATTTTATTATTTTTCTTCTTCTTTTAAAGACAATACCTTATCAGCCAAACCATTTTCTTCTTTCGCCTCTGTTTCCGAGCCTCGCAGGTTCAAACTAGAATGGCGTAAAAGTCCTATATATAGCTTTATTCAGAATGCCGTGGATTGTGTGTCGTAGATTTTAAGACACGTAAAAGAACCTTAATTTGAAACAAGTTCTCGGAATACAATTTTATGAGCTCTTTCACGATCAAATTTTAATTGAGACGCTACTGATCCTATAGAACATCGTTATACGTTATAAACACACTAAGTAAGCCACTATAGTTATTATAATAATAATAATAACAACATTTAGTTTACCTGGCAGAGTTAAGGCCTTAAAGCCTTGTCTATCATTCAACCATATAAAAATTACTCTTACATCTAAATTACAATAAACAAAATTATTATATGGATTATCTATGATATAATTATTATTTACAATATATTTTGATTTACTCAGTATTTAACGAATGAAATATAAAAAGTAAAGATAGAAAAATGAGAAAAAATACTACCAATGACAGAATAAATTTAGTTCTGGAGAAAAATTAATTATTTAACAAGTAATTGTACAAGCGTGACATAAAAATGTCAAGTGTACGGCAATCTCTGATGTCTTGAGGGAGGGAAATCCAGGAGCGGGTAAAGGATACTGTGAAAGATGTAGAATAAGAGGAAGTGCTATGAAGAGGGGTTGTTAGCAGACTGTTACCTTGTTAACTAGTGTCAATATTGTGGTAAGAAAATAACTTCTGAAATCTGGAGCCAGATAATAACTAGGAGTGTAAGAATTCAGAAGCTTGAAAAGTAGTGAAAGAGAGTGCAATTTACGTCTGTCGCTAAGACGGAGCCAAGAGAGATTATTTAAGCGTTCGGGATTTTGATCATAACGGCGGATGTTGATAAATAATAAATTATGGACACGCTGCAGTCTCTGCGACAAGTCATTCATTATATATATATATATATATATATATATATATTTATTTTATTTATTTATTTATTTATTCGGGTTATAACTTTTTGGACTTTTGTGAAACAAAATATTTCCTGTGAAATGGATGAATAAACTTTTACTTAAAACCATTGAAAAAAGCCTTCATTCCACTGAGCTTCAAGAAAAGGTCACCCCCAAATATATTTATATATCAACATTTAATATTGATTTGGGGGTAACCTTTTCTTGAAGCTCAGTGAAATGAAGGCTTTTTTCAATGGTTTTATTGGACTTTTGTGAAATAAAATATTTTCTGTGCAATGAATGGGTGTAAAATATTTCCTGTGCAATTAATGGATGAACTTTTACTTAAAACCATTGAAAAAAGCCTTCATTTCACTGAGCTTCAAGAAAAGGTCACCCCCAAAATATATTTATGTCAATATTTAATATTATTTTGGGGTGACCTTTTCTTGAAGCTCAGTGAAATGAAGGCCTTTTTCAATGGTTTCAAGCAAAAGTTCATCCATCCATTGTTCAGGAAATATTTTATTTCACAAAAGTCCAAAAAATTATAACCCATATATATATATATATATATATATATATATATATATCGTCACAATAAAATCGGAAGTGTGGTAACACAAGATTCTGTATAATGGTTATATACGCTTATCTATTGATGCTTTTATTGTGCACGAAATTATTGGCGCATTAGTTTACAATTGTGTATTTGTCATTTTTACACACTGCATGGGGGACGTGAAATGGTTTAATTTCTTAATTTAGCAACCATTTAATGAAATACATAATACATAATTCTCCAGGCATAATATTAATAAAAATGCTTATTTCATATCCTCACTTTCATTCTAATTTCTGAAAATACAAGCCATGGGATTAAAAACAGCAAAGGAAAAGTTGTTCCATATAATACTTTCACCCTGTGTAGGGCACGTCATATCATAGTTGATTAAGGTAACAATCTACAACCCAGAAGGTCGCGAGTTCGATTCCCAATACTTACTTACTTACTCACTGGCACTATCGAACCCATAGGTTCATGGCCGCGCGGACATAAGCACTCCATACATCGCTATCCTGAGCTAATGCTTTTCAGTCATTCCCTGTATAATCTACTTCCCTCAAATCATAGTTAATGTTATTCTCCCACCTCATTATTGGTCTACCAACTGGGTGTTTTCCCTCTGGTTTTCCTACAAAAAGCTTCCATGCACTTCTTTCATTCCCCATACGCGCAACATGTCCTGCCCATCGCAGTCTACGAGACGTAACTGTTCTTATTATATCTGGCTTCTTATAGAGACCATGTATTCATTGATAAGTAGTCTTCTCCACCTGTCTGTTCATCTCTCTTTGGTCCAAAATTTTCTTAAGTACTTTATTCTCAAATACTCGTAATCTTCTTTCTTTCATCCCTTAAAGTAAGAGTCCATGTTTCGCACCCATATAATATAACTAGTAGAATAATAGTGTTCATAACTATTATACTGGCCTAAACATTCTGGGGGACATGATCCTGAGGTCGATTCAACCTCTAAATAAAATGAGTACCAGATGCATGCTCAGGAGGTAAAGGCGGAGTCATCACTAGGCTTCGCCACTTTGTCGCCGGAATTATATTGGATCGTGTACTTTATCCTGGTATATTATTGACGTCAGTCAAAGGTACATGCTGGTTACATGAACAGTATGGTTTATGAACCAAATTGTGTTGTTCATATAGGAGCGCTGTGTTTGTATGAGGAGTCCGCTGTCATCCAGGTCAGTCGTAGAGAAGGTATTATACACCAGCCACCTAGCCTATATCTACACAGCAGTTGTTTATTGTAGAATCTATTACAACCAAAATAATAATAATAAATAATAATAATAATAATAATAATGAAATGGACAACATCAGGAACGAGAAGGAAAGAACGATCAAATCTCACCTGGATCCAAGGGATTAGAGAAACTTTGAAGGACTGGGAAATAGAGGAAGAAATGTTTTATAATAGAGACGAATGGAGAAAAATTATAAAGCGAAATTGAAGACAAATCATTAGTGCCCCAAAAATATATCAACATTGTTAAAACCGTGTATATATATATATATATATATATATATATATTACATCTTAGTTGCAGTATGGTCGTTAATCACGAATGAAATGCTGCGCTATTTACATTCACTGTACTGTACCACCCCTTACGATTGAACGTCAGATATTTGAACTCCCATGGAACCAGGTTTTTTTATTAGGAATATTCCACAATACAGTGTTTTTCCTTCAACCCAAAGTGATTTTCCATTAGAGGTACTGGTCTAAACTATCTTCTTCTCTCAAATCTCTATCTTCCATACTTCTCAATCCATCTATCCAACGTTCTCTAGGTCTGCCTCTTCCACGTCTTCCATAACTTTTCCAAACAAGGATCTTCTTTGGTATTTTATCTTATCCCATTCTTATGAGGTGTCCAAACCATATCAAACGTTTTTCTTCTATTTTTTTTCAATTTTTTTTTTTCAACTTGCATAATTTGTCCTGTTTCTGACTTTATATCCCTTCTTGAAATTCTTGTCGATCGCCTCCAAAATTCCATCTCTACTGCTAACAACTAGGCAGTACTTCTCGATAAATTCCGAATCCGGTTTTGTGACAAAACAGCGAATCTAGCCATCAAGCAGGGCTGACAATCATGTTACCCGACGGCCTATGGTGGAACCACTTCATCTATAAGTTTATTTTAATTTATCCTGAAGAAATATACTAATTCCAGATGCAGAATTAAAAATAAATAGTGAATTATGATAATTTGGGGCCAAAAAAATTCAAATTATTCTGCAAAAGTAAAAATCACAGAATGTATAATGCACGGTACTACTAGCGATTCATCAAGACCATCAAGCGTCTACAACATCTTAGATAGGCCTACATCAACTAGTAGCGCATACTCATCTTGCTGATGATGGAAGTTAACTCCCAAAAGACCTCCAAATAATATTTTAAATACATAATTTTAACAGAGTTGAGGACGACGGCACCTGCCAACAGGTATATCTAAAAAAATCCTAATTCAAATGAATAAAGACAATGTTTATCTTATACGGTACTTACTGTTTTACATGAATGTGCGTAAAGAAAAGACTGACATCCCGCATTCGTCCCTCGTTAGGGCATGAGTGCTCCCCAGTGGGAGTTTCTTAATCAAGCTAATTTAGTTAATTAATAAATGAGTTAGAGAAAATGTTTTAACATCTCACCTCACAAAGTTGCGTGTCTTCACGATACCGGTTTCAGAAGTATAGTATTACTTCCAACTGGAATTTGACTGAAGATGGAAGTAATACTATACTTCTGAAACCGGTATCGTGAACACACACAACTTTGTGAGGTGAGATGTTAAAACATTTTCTTCAACTCATTTATTAATATAAATACCTCATAGTGTTTCCTCCCACTGTAAATTTAATTAATTGAGTTAAGCTTATTTGCCTATAGATGTCAATGAGTGATGTGGTTAGTACATCGACTCAATGAGCCAATAGGCAACTAAGGTATTACTTGGATGGGCGAAGGTCGGGTAAATTTTGCACAAAGGCCTTTTATTCAGACTTGCGGTTCTTTATCGAGCCTGAAAATTTTTAGACTTGGGAAAACTTGTCCCTTAGAATTTTTCATCCTAGAAATCCATCGACCACGGCCGGGTTAAAGAAAAGTCTAAGGGATTAAACTGGCTTAATATGTAATTTATTTTTATCTAGATAAACACATTCCTCCTTTCTCAACGAGCGTGTTCAGCAACAAAATAGCCGAACAACTTTCACATTATTGAAATTCTTATTGCCAAAGATAACAGAAACGTTTCATAGGACTTGTTAAGGAACATTTTTATGTAGAAAGCTCTTTCATTTTAAATTCGATATTTTTGTGACTTTGTAATGATAATGTGAGGTTTCCTCTTCAATGAAACACAAAGGAACAAAATTCAAATCAAATTCCTTTTTTCTTTTTCCGTCCTTTGTACTGCAAAGAAAAAGAGCAATGTTGTATTAGAAAACCGCTAACTTGGAACAAATGAAGTCTATATTTGTCGTAATAATCATTTTCCCCAGAGTTTTCTCTCTTCTTTTTTCATGTATTACAGATGATCTGTGGCCTTAGCATCCAGTGGAAATTGTTAACGAACATTAAAAAATCTTATTTCCATTTATATAGGCTTATATGAAATTCTAAAATTATTTCATTCATTAATTCATTCGTAGTGATATATATATATATATATATATATATATATATATATATATATCCTTATCGTCCTTATCCTTATCGTCCTTATCATTATCATCATCATCCTTCACCGGTGTCGAAAGCAACGGGAAGCTACCACACCTACACAATTCCCTAGTAAAGCTGCAAGCATAGCATGATAAAATGCTATGATTGCAGTGAAGGACCTGCCTTCGGGCAGAATTACTATGGATGGATATATATGAGACATGAAAAGAAAAATAAATGCCTGAACCGGGATTTGAACCCAGACCTCTGTATTGATACTTCAGTGGGCTACCGATTATGCCATCCAGCAATCCTAGCACAAACATTTATTTTTCTTTATGTATATTCTTTATCACAAGAGGTAGCGAGAACTCAGTCTCGCTGCCCTCCAGTGGCTACTATAATAAGTATGCAAATTAAAGAGAAAGTTAGTTCCGAAGCGAAAATAAAATAGTGTTGCAGCTTAAAGTAAAAATAGAAATGCTTGATCGTTTACGCGTTGGCGAATCGTTTAAGAGGCAAAACAGGAAAACATTACTGTTCTTTAAGCCCTTGCCTAAACCTGACGATAATAATTCATACAAATTCTTAAATATCTCTAATTAAATCGATTTTATTTTGATACATTTTATTTTATTATGCAAACCTTAGAACATATCCCCTATATACTCATACAAATTACCATTCCATATTCACGGTTTCTGTATTCGCGGAACATATCCCCCGCGAATAAGGCGCTTTTACTGTATATAAAAAGTGGAAACTTGAAACCCGTGGAAACTTGGAGAAATAAACTTTCACGCTAAATTTACATTTGTAACTTTAAGGGAGGAAAGGAGATTACGAGTATTTGAGAATAAAGTACTTAGGAAAATTTTTGGACCAAAGAGAGATGAACAGACAGGTGAATGGAGAAAACTACATAACAATGAGCTACATGGTCTTTATAGGAAGCCAGATATAATAAGAACAGTTAAGTCTCGTAGACTGCGATGGGCAGGACATGTTGCACGTATGGGGAATGAAAGGCATGCATGGAAGCTTCTTGTAGGAAAGCCAGAGGGAAAACGCCCAGTTGGTAGACCAAGAATGAGGTGGGAGAATAACATTAACTATGATTTGAGAGAAGTAGATTATACAGGGAATGATTGGAAAGCATTAGCTCAGGATAGGGATGTATGGAGAGCTTATGTCCGCGCGGCCATGAACCTACGGGTTCGATAGTGCCAGTGAGTAAGTAAGTAAGTAAGTAAGTAAAATAAATGCAATAACATAGTCACAGAAATATTTCATTTTTGTCCCCATTAAATTTTGAACTGTCTTGTATTATCACAATATTAATACGATACGGTAGTTTACGACTTACGTGTTCCTTACTTTATTTATACAACCGATTATAAAAAGGTAAGATTATTTTCGTTTTATCATACACAGAGACATAAAAACTTGTTGAAAATATAAACAGGAAATTAACTGAAAGATAACATCATAGTGCTGACAGTAGGGAATAGTGCAAAATTGTACCAGTATTAACGATATGCTATTACATTTATATTAAAATATTAAATTATAACAACGATATCAACAGAATGGACCACAATAGATTTAGGATCGGTTTCACCAACAGAGGTAACTGTATTACGCTAGTTTAAGCTATGCATTATACGCGGGGAAAACTGGCGTAATACAGTCACCTCTGTTGGTGAAACTGACCCTTAGAGAAGAGAATTCGAGACTGAATACCTCATCGAAAAAGACCTCCAAGAAGGCCACATCTATGACGGAAAGACGTTAATCACATCCCAGAAGTCAAGTCAATTGACGCTACAAGCTTCTAGCTTTAATGCGTAGAAGAAGAGGAAGAATAGGAAGCAAAAGAAAGAACATATGAACTGAAACTGGTGATTTATACTTACTTACTCACTGGCACTATCGAACCCGTAGGTTCATGGTCGCGCGGACATAAGTTCTCCATACATCCCTATCCTGAGCTAATGCTTTCCAATCATTCCCTGTATAATCTACTTCCCTCAAATCATAGTTAATGTTGTTCTCCCACCTCATTCTTGGTCTACCAACTGGGCGTTTTCCTTCTGGCTTTCCTACAAGAAGTTTCCAATGCTCGTCTTTCATTCCCCATACGCGCAACATGTCCTGCCCATCGCAGTCTACGAGACTTAACTGTTCTTATTATATCTGGCTTTCTATAAAGACCATGTAGTTCATTGTTATGTAGTCTTCTCCATTCACCTGTCTGCTCATCTCTCTTTGGTCCAAAAATTTTCCTAAGAACTTTATTCTCAAATACTCGTAATCTCCTTTCCTCCCTTAAAGTAAGAGTCCATGTTTCGCACCCATATAATATAACTGGTAGAATAAACTGGTGATTTATACATCGCTAAATTCTGTTGTTTAAGTTTAGAGCTGAACTAACTACTCTCTGATTTAGTAGCAGCTGTTTTGTATTAATAATTCTTGGTAAAAAAATATAATTTTTAATCGATGTTGTATAAACATAAATTAATAAATAAATTGATTACTCGTTATAGACAACGGCATTCGTATTAGACATATGACTTTTTTGTGTTACTTCATACATAGCTTTGTTGGACTAAATAATATAGGCTAGTTAAGTAGACACACATCCCTACCTGTGTAAACGCCTCCTTCAATCTAACCTTTATACAAATCTACAGTGAAACCTGATCCAATAATGTTCAATGTCTCTGAGAGTGCACAGTTTTTTAAATACATTAATGTCCAATTAAGTGGCATTTCTATCCCAGACTACAAAATAGTACAAAACCGATGAAATTTTGAATGCCTACTACAAACAGGAGCAACTGTAAATATAATAGTAAGAAAGACATGTGGAGATCGAGGCAGAAATGTGAGAATACGAGAGGAACTATTACTATCGTCTGTAAGTAAGACGACTGAAGATAGATATCTTTAATTTCAAATATTACACGGGTGGATTCAGATAGCAAACTACGTCAGTTTATGGAAGCGAAACCATTGGGACAGAAGATACAAGTTGCAAGATCAAGGACTGCTCGAGAAGAAGAGATTAAACAGGTTGCAGCGAAGAGAAGGAAAACAATAAGCCAACTTGGCAGATTAGCTGGAGATAGAATGGAATTTAAAAAGTGGGTTTGATGCAGTCTCTTTACGCCGCGATAGTACTATAATAGAGAAGAAGAATGAGAAGAAGAAAAAGAAGAATGAGGAGAAGAAAAAGAAGAATGAGAAGAAGAAAATGAATGATAAGAAGAAAAATAAGAATGAGAAGAAGAAAAATAAGGAGGACTGTAAGTACATAAGTATTGTTTCCTTAGGTAACAATATATTGGCAGAATATATAGTTCTACATATATGAAAATATAGTGGAAGTACACATTTTTACCTGAACCAGACGATACTATATAATATCAGAAGACAACAAAGTGATAAAGGTATCATTCTGGTGAAGGGAAGTTCTACTTGTGATTTCTCCTGATATTTCCTCAACAGCCGCTATAAACGTTTGCTTGGTTATTGGAAAACGCATGCGAACATGATATTCCCTATAGAAAAGCAGATCAAATCTTAACATGTAGCATGCGAGCTCTAATACATAATATTTTCATGTATCAAAAGAAAAAACTGGTTTCTACTAAGACTATATAGTATCATAACACTATGTACATATAATTACTTGCTGAAACCAAAAGATTAATGGAATGGATATAGTAAGAGAATGTCAGGAGATTGGATCGAGTTAATTGTAAGAGGCATTTCCTTAAAAGGAAGGAGACACCTAAGAAGACCCTTAAATTCTTCTATTATCAATATACTTGGTAGAGTTTAATGTGAAAGACGACGTAGGCCTATATGTCCTGAAATTATCTCTCTTTCTATCTTTCTTTCCTTTCTTTCTCTCTTTCTATGTGTGTGTATCTCATCCTTGGCTTTAGCTGAACCCCTCTTTTATAGGCACTTTTACGTGTCCTACGCTTCCTGGACGAACATTTATTTATTTATTTATTTACTTATAAATAGGTCTATACAAATGTAGAAAATCTATTTTCAAAAACTTTCGAAGATAAATAATAGAATCAAACTATTTCGGTCCCCCAAAATCCAAACTGACTGTCCTCGCACAGAAGGCGCAGAGCAATTAGGGAACTGCCTGATTGGGGATGTAAGATTAGGATTTCATGTGCCTCTTAACCGCTACGGTTAGCTTAAAAAACCTATCAGGAACCCTGCGGATGTCAGCTAATGAAACATTGGTTAGCAAGACCCAGGCTAGTAAGCTATTTAGGTATCATTCAATTGCTCAAAGAATTAATGAAGTCTGCGAGTCTAATAAAGATAGAAAAACTCGCTTTCCAACAGGCTGCAAGCCTAGGAGTAAGAGAAGATGAAACAAAGATTAGGAATTGTTAAATTACTGTAGAATCTGTTACCTTCTCCAGCAAGATTCTGATCTAATGGAACTTTAATTCTTATGACTATAATCCCATAATTACTATCTAATTCTTTCTACATCATCTTATTCCCCATCAAGATTTTTGGTAATTAGAAGACTGTGAAAAACTAGAGGAAAAGAGAAGTAATTTTAGTCGGCACCGGATTTAAACATCCATCCATAGTACTTCTGCCCGAGGGCAGGTCTTTCACTGCAATCATAACATTTTCATGCTATGCTTTGCAGCTTTACTAGGGAATTATAGGTGTGGTAGCTTGCTATTGCTTTCCTGACCGGTGAAGGAATGATGATAATGATAAGGATGATGATGATGGCCGGATGATTTTCGGGGACCGTTGGACCCTAAGCTTCCTGGTATTTGTCTTACAGGTGAGGAAAAACCCGGACAAAAACCTCACCCAGAAGCTTATCCCGAACGGGAATCGAACCCGGGCCCGCTGCATGACAAGGCAGCACGCTATCTCGAGACCACAAGCGATGTACTGGATTTAAACATGTTACACCCAAAATATGAATTTTAAATGCCAACTTACTCAGTAGTAAAATGACGATTTAAGCACTTAAGTATGTAGGTATCATTTATCAACGCGTTTTCAAAATTGAAACGGCTCATCACCAAGATCACAAGATAGTACTTTACTTTCTATACCACAGTACAAGACATGTTAATACTCTGAATCTTACACAATATCTATGAGTAGAACATGGAACTCATTTTCCAGCCATGTAAGGGACTGTCTATCACTATCATTAATTAAATACAAGTTCATTGATATCGTAAGTTTCACACAATATAAATACAACCTGGATAACAACCTGGATATTCAGCATTCTGTATATAGGCCTATAAATATTCATCTACATATCTATTGTTATTTTATTGTATTCTATGTTTTGTTAGTATTAAGTAATATTAGACCACATCTGCAATTGTCCTTTGTTTTGTCTATATTTAAATAACATATTAAAATTATAAGTATATATTTTTTTAATACTTTTATTGTTCTCTGGTTGAGTGGAAAAGTAGGCCTTATGACTTAACTCTCCCGATTCAATAAAGCATTATTATTGTTGTTATTATTATCATTAGTATATGCACACACCAATTTACAGTATGACTTCATTATAAATTAATTATAAAGTCTAATCTATGTCTAACTTCTTTATTTCTCAAATTGTTGCTTATATATAATTTAAAAGTGTCATTGACCCTTTTTTTATTTCTATGTCATGTCTTTACCATGTAAATACCTGTCCATACATATCACCATACTTAGATGCTATGAAGTTGTTTGCTTAAGCAAAAATCTGTAAAATAAATTCTGTAAACTGTCCATTAACCGGAATATGGGCTGACGTTTTTGTTTATATCACATTCTGTCAAATAACCTTCTTACTGGAAGTCAAAACCAATCTCTGAGATTTTATGAAAAAGTTGATAAAATGAGGAAAGACAATGGCGCCAGAATGCTCTATCATTAGCGTTCACGACCGGAGAAAACTTGCAGAGGGGAAACCAACTACCAAGAGAGATCAGAATATAGTCGAGTCTAGAGTAATCAAGTTTTTTTTTCGTTGATCTGCCTAAAAAATAGAAACCAACTGCGGAAACGTAATCAGAAACAATACGAAGAATTCCAAATTGGCAGATGTCAGAAAAAGGGAGAAAGGAAGTAAATTTACAAATTAAAGCCATAGACATGTATTAACATAAGTTTATTTTAATTGAACGATATCAATTCCTGACTTAATATAGTCCTTTTAACACTAACACAACTAACAATACAACAAAATAATCATAAGTAATGCTACGAGTGATTTCCAAATTATCGATAAATTCATGACTCACGAAATGAGGAGTCAACTTATCTAGAGAATTTGGAAATCAAGAGTGGTATTTGTTAGGACTATTTAACGAATAAAATAAGCTATTTACTCACAAATCATTATTTAAATATCCATCCATCCATAGTAATTTCTGCCCGAAGACAGGTCCTTCACTGCAATCATAACATTGTCTTGCTATGCTTACAGCTTTATTAGGGAATTGTAGGTGTGGTAGCTTCCCGTTGCTCTCCACACCGATGAAGGATGATGATGATGATGACAAGGATGATGATGGTGATCATGATGGCCATATGATTTCGGGGACCGTGCGGGCCTTAAAGTTTTCCTGACATTTGTCTTACAGGTGAGGAAAAACCCCGATAAAAACCTCACCCAGAATAACTGACCCGGCCGGTGATCGAACCCGGGCCCGCTGAGTGACAAGGCATCACGTTACCTCGAGACCACAGCGGTGGACTATTTAAATATAGCAATTTTAAAATATATATTTAAAGTAAACGGCGATGTTTGAAAACAAATGAGAAACGATTGGTACGCTTCATTTGCTTCATTTCTTCATCACTGCAACCAGATTATAATATGTATTGCCAAAGGATCGCAATATTGTAAAAATGCACCCTAGTGGAGAAATTTATAACCAACATGATAGGTATTAATTAATTTCTGATGTCCTATGATGTAAATATGTCAATTATATTTTTTGCAACGTCATTTCCTGGAAAATAATTCATTTAGAAAGTGCAAACAGTGCTTTTTTTTTTTGGTATAAATCAATTGTTACAAATGTTTTTATATTATCTATCGCATGGCGCTTTCTGCTGATATTCATTCACTATATATACAATCTGGTAGCCGTATTTCTTAGAGGGTCAGTCATGCAAAATAATGCTATGACCTATTCAGAATGTTAAAAAGGAGGTGCTTTCTTTATTATGATAAACAATAGTTGGTAAATTTTAGGCGAAACACGACTGTGATTGGTTGTAAATAAAAAATCATTGAAATGTGATTGGTCATTGACTCCCATTTGGGGCATGAGTTAAATAGTCAGAATAAAGAAATTTTCAAAATAAGCATACTTTTCAAGATAGGCAAAGTTTTCAGAAGAAACTATTTTTATTCTTTCTTTTCGTCCCTCACCGTAGCCGAGTAGTTAAGGCATGAAGCCTCGGCGCAAAGCTATGGTACTTGCGCTGATTCGAGTCCCCATTCGGAAAGAAATATTATCATGGAATTTTGGCCAGTATGGGACCCGACGTACTGACCACATGTCACCCTTACACTGGCTAGATGATCGTCTACGTCTGTGATTAACGCATGTAGATGTCAGGTCAGGAGCTGGCTGGTAGGTCAAGGGCCTTCTAGGCCTGTCGCACCACTAAGTTCTTTCTTTTCTCTCTTTCTTTCTTTCTTTCTTTCTATCTATCTTTCTGTCTTTCTGTCTTTCTGCCTGTCTTTATTTCTTTATTTCTTTCTTTCTTTCTTTCTTTATTTCTTTCTTAATTAATTCTAGGACTCACTCACAAACCAAACACTGAATTATGAACCAAAGACACTATACAGATACACATATTAGATTTCCAGTCTAAAGTGTATTTTAATTGAAGACACTTGATCGTCCACTTCTGTAGGATCACATGTGAATGTGAGGTATGCAGTTTTCGTCTGGTAAGCCAAGAGTCTGTTATTCGTGTCGCGCTGTAAAAAATCAATAAGCGTGTAAATACTAGTTATCTATAATAAAACATACTCCAAGCAGACGATACTACTCTCTTCTGAGGTCACTTCGAGAAGGGCTGAGGATTTACAATTTCTGCACGTAGCTATTATAGTGCTTGGGTCCAGGTGAACTAAAGATTACCATACTCTCCTCTGATTCCGAGTTTTGCGAGTTCAACCTCGGCTCGGTCTATGGATTTTCAAGGTCGTAAATATCCTGAATACAGCTTCCTTGGCAGGAAAAAAAAGCCATGGTACTTTGTCGAAAATGTAAGACGCAGAGAGGGAACAGCGTAGCATAGTAGATTAAGGCAATATGCTAAGCATCAGTAGGTCGCGGGTTCATTCCCGAGTGGGTAACAATTTTTAAACTGACCTAAACCTTCTGGCGGCACCTTTGACCAAGGGTCGGCTCAAAATCTAACGGAAATGAATACCTCACTATGCTCTGGGATAAAGACGGCCATCATGCAAGGTTGAAAACTGGGTTTACAGCTCATGTCAATTGTTCTTAGAAAGATAAGAATCTTAACTTCCTATTACCTCGGAAGGTCATCTAAACCTATAGTGGATCACATTACCTTTTTTAAAAGAACCTGGAACTTCGCAAAAAGTGTCCAAAAAGATCTTTCGTTTACACTGCAGGGACACGAAATCCAGCGCGGAACCCTCATTAAACTGTATGGAAGTAATAAACTGCTGAATAGGTAGATTGGAAACCCTCACCTCAAATCCGCCCCACTCCACTCGCTCTAACTCAGCATGGAGTCATCTGCTACGTAAGTGGGTTGCCATTGCTGGTTAGTCTGCGATTATGTGCTTTTACAATTAAATTGGCCATTTTTAATGGGGTATGTTACATTCTAAATAATTTGATACATCCCTTTTAAAATAACTGATTAAATTAAAAGCGGCGGATAATTTTTGGACACTGCTCTCTGGTAAAAAAATAATAAAAATCAAGGGGTTTTGGCCTCAATGGTTGATAGTTCCCTGTGAGATATTACGAGTGTCGTAATAGATAATAGTTTTACCCCTGCAAGTTACTAAGCATACAATTCTTATCTTGTTCACATTTTTTGTAGAATTCATTCTAATAGAATTCGTGACCTCATCCCAACCCCTGACATATTCTGTATAGATATTTGAATTGAAGCAAATTGAGTAACTGGAAAAAAACTGTATTTGGATCAAATTCATTAAATTCTATGGTATAGAACACAAAAAAGGAAATAAAAAGAATTAATAGGACGAATAACGAGGTGGAAGGGATAAGAAAAGTAACATACGACTGTAAACATGAAATTATGTACCTTAAAAAATAAATATATAAAAGAAGATTGAAGTTTGTTTCTTTCTAAAAAAAAAGCAATCTGTATAAATAAAAGCTAGGAAACAGGTTAAGTACAAGCTATTTTGCTGTGCTGAATGATATTCAGTATCGTTTAGAAGTCTAGCAAAGCTCACTTAGTTCCTGGCTTATACATGAAAAGCTAAATGTAATTTGAGAAAAAAGAAGAAGACTCTTTTACCTCCCCGAGGAGACTGTTTCTGTATCTAAAGAATAAGGCAGGCCATGCCATAATCTTCTTCCCGGAGAAAGCTTAAACATCACAAAATCACTCCAGCAAAAATAGACTCGCTCTAAAAGCGCTCCAGCTGGTGGTGAGTCTAAACATTGAACATAATACAAAAACTGCCTCCATTATGTTTTCTGTACAAATTTCAGTTAGTAATTTTTTTAACTAAGATAAGAAGCTTAGTCAATTATAAGTATTTTTTAAACAGTTACGCAAATGTCACTAAAAATTAATTTTCTTTTCGACATAAAATGCGGATTTAATAATTACAGAAATATTTAATTATGTGAATAACCTACAATTTAAATTGGTAAAACAATAACTTCGAAGAGCCAAGCAGAGCGAAGTGGTTGCTCGAAGCAAATAATAATAATATTCTTCTTCTTCTTCTTCTTCTTTCATGTCATAGACCTAGTGGTCTGTAACGGTCTCAATCCAACGTTTGAAGGGTCTGCCCAAAGATCTCTTGCCTGATGGCTGGTAATTTAAGATCTGACGTGGTATTCTTGTTCTGCTCATTCTTCGTACGTGAGATTTCCAGTTGTTTCTGTATTTTTGTACATATTCCATGACTGATTCTGTGTGTAATTCTTTGAGAATCTCAGAATTCCTTTTATGGTCTGTCCTTGAATAGCCCGCAGTACGTCTCATAAATTTCATTTCTGCCGCAGTTAGTCTTTGTTCATCTACGGCCTCACTGCCGTAACATAATATGGGTCTGGCCAGTGTTTTATAAATTCTAGTTCGTGTGTGTTGCTGTATTGTGTTTGGCTTGAAAATATTATTTATAATTCCTGTAACTCTGTTAAATTTTATTATAATTTTTTGACTAAAATCTTTTTCTCTTCTTCGTATGTAACTTGGTATCCGAGATAGTTAAATGTGTTGGTTTGTTCTAATATGTTATTATTAATAACAATTTTACTGCGAACTGGGTCTTTTCCTAGGAAGCCATGACTTTAGATTTTTCTGTTGAGATTTCCATGTTGTAGTTTATTGCAATTTGCTGAAAGAGTGTAGGTCATCTTCGAGTTCGCTATAAACGCAATGTCATCTGCAAATAATAGGGTGTCTAAATTATATAATCTATTAAGTAGTATACTGCCATGTGGTTATAGTCTCCATTCTTTAATAATTGAGTTCATATATATTATGAAGAGCATTGGTGAAAGACTACATCCTAAATAATAATAATAATAATAATAATAATAATAATAATAATAATAATAATAATAATATAATAATAATTATATTTATTATTATTATTATTATCATTATTTATAACCAGTTTATCATTGTAATAAAACATCTCTCTGTGCCCGAGCTTTTTAAATGTGTATTATTTTATACATTCTTCTTTATCTTTCCATTCCAATTCTTCCAGACCTATTTCCATCATACCTCTTATTATATAACAGTAATAATAATAATAATAATAATAATAATAATAATAATAATAATAATAATAATAATAACACTGGTCTCAACATGATATTTGTCTCATGAGTACCAATAGTTGTACTTAATGCAGTTTTTTATACTTGTTTTGAATATTGTATTCGGAATTTCTCCATCACCCACAGTTTTTTAATTTCAATTTCAATTAATGGATTTAAATATTTATTTTTAATAACGCTTTTTCGTCCATTTGTCCATAGTAAAATAAAACCAAATGAGCTAACTCAAATGGTTTTAGCTATGGAAAAAGATATCAATGCAATGGAATCCTAATTTGCTGGCCGCTTATTGTTGGACCATCAAGAGGGATGCTCCACAGGCGGAATATAGCTGAAAATCGTCATTTCTTACTTTCTAGGTGAGTCAGAATGTTCGAATATTGTGTAGTTACGAATGTATAAAATATTAAAGTGTTTGAAATATAACTTCCTGTCTCTCGGAAACCTTGAGTGATGGAGAAACCCGATATCATATTTGAATTCAGGAGAAAAAAATATTATCAGAATCACATATTTTTCTTTCTGAGACAAAAAAAAAAGTTTATTTTTTGTTGCTCAATGTAATATAAATAATGCCTTATTTAAGCTGGAAACGTTAAGATCGTAAGGCTTTCTCTTCCACGCAACCAGCGACTATTAAAATCATATAATTATTAAATAATTAGACCTATTACTGTTTTAAAATATTATTAAAACATAGATTAAACAAAGCACATGGACAAATGTGGTCTAATATTAGCTAATACTAATAAAACATGGAATAGAAATAAAATAAAATAAAGTAAGCAAAGATTACTAGATGAATATTTATAGGCGTAGGCCTATATAAAATGCTGAATATAGTTTTATGCTGGCAATACATTCATTTTGTGGAACTTAAGATATCAATTAATTTGGATATAAACAATGTTATAGTGATTGACAGTCCATTACATGACTGGGAAGTGGCAGTGTTTAGTGATTTGTGAATTTTTTGGCACCTAATAATCAAAGACATTAGCGTCTTTTAGTATTATAAATAATATTTACAAGGTTAAAAACATATAATATATAATACGTATATATATATATACACAACCAAAGAGACAAAAAATTATGCCTGAATAGGGATTTGAACCTAGGATCTCCAGATTTGCGCTTGGCACTCTTTGAGATATTCAGACATTCGTATACAGACATGATTATTTTTCTAGCTTTAAAATTCCGTGCCCCTTTTGTAGTGAACACTTTACATTACAGCAGCGGTCTCCAACCTTTTTCTACTCGCTAACCTCTTCCACGACGATCTGAGTTGAGTGAACCACTGGCTTTCAAATATACATACAGTAGACTGAATAAAATTTAATTCCAAACAAAAGGTTTAATAACCTTAAATTAACTTAACCCTAAACGGTTAAAACCTAAAGTTACTATAGTTACGGCTTAAAGTTACACAATGTGTAGGCCTAGTTGTAGCGAAATCAAAAGCATTCCTAACGTTGATACATAATTGTAAATCAGGCATACATGGTAAATATTAATTTATTGTGGAAATAATGTGATAAATTTCCGATGTTACACTATGTAAAAAGGGCATGATGGGTTAATTTAATTTTAAAATAATAATAAAAAATAATATATTAGTATTATATTATATTATATAATGCTGCAGAAATGAAGGAAAAATAATAGACCTAACCTCGAAATCCCGCCAATACGGAAAAGTTTTGGCGAACCTCTTGAATAATTGGGACAAATTGCTTTACAGTAAGGGCTGTTTCACCAAGAAGACATTATGATGGGATTTTTTCCCGCGCCATATCAATCATAAGTGTGTGTATATATACCAACACGTTGCACATGGGAACATGGGTGCTCCGTAGAGGGAGTTTCTTAACCAAGCTAATTAGTTACGCCCATTTACTTACAGATGACTACGAGTGACATGTGATTAGCACATCGCTTCAATGGGACATCTAGTAGGCAACTAATGTATTACTTGGATGGATGAATGTCCGTTAAATTTTGCACATGTTTTTTTTTATTCAGGCTTGAGGTTCTTTTACGAGCCTGAAAATCTTCAGACTCGGGGCCCAAGTCATAAAGTCCCTCCCGAATGACTTGTCCCTTAGATTTTTCCTTTAAGAAGTCATCGATTCCGGCAGGGCTTGAACCCACTACCCTAGGGACTAGAGACAAGGAACATGACCACTAGACTATCACGGGCTTCATTACACAGAGTAACAAAGCACGAAACGCTTGAATCTGCTTTCAGACATACAAATACAAAAACTTGTAGGAAAACATAATTTGGACAGATGGAAGTCAATTTAGTGCGTTCATGTCAGATGGTGAATACAAAGAATGGAGAGGAGAAAAACAAAATGAAGAGCTAGAACCACAGAATATTATTTCTAATGTAAAACATGGATAGAGATTATCCACATGTGGGACTGCATTAACGCATCGAATGACTTAACTCATTAAATGAAGGGGTTATGTGCCACAAAAATGCATTACATTTTGAAAAAGGTTTCCACACAGTGTAAACAAAATTCTTCTTAAAGAGAACGGGTTGTTTATGCAAGATAATGAATCTAAACTTGCTGGATGTGATTTGTGAATGCGGTTATTGTACAAAGCGTCTAATTAACAC